>CATIWF010039440.1:0-295928 GCA_949630135.1 Balakata baccata | reverse complement strand
AAAAACCTTAAAACGACAGCTATTTGAGAAATATAGAAATAATACATTTTTGCCTCGTGTACTTCTATATTAATTAAGTGTATTATTGAAAAATAAAAAAAAATGAGACCTATATATATATATATATATATATATATATATATTTATTTATTTATTTATTTATAACAAGACAAATAGGAATATAGTATAAAATTAATAAATAATAATATTCTTAATGGGGAAAATGAACGTCATATATGAAAAAGGAAGGAAGCAATAATATCTTTTGGGACAGAGAGATAGCTATATATGTTTTTTTTCTTTTTAATGCTTCATTTACATATTTATATTTAAAATGCTTTTAAATCCAGTCAATTAAAAAATATATAAATTAATCTATTTAAAATTTGTTATATTTTAAATACTTAATATGTTTTCATTGAATTAGTCCATTAATTTTCATTATAAATCTAATTTAGGCAAGAAGATTTCTCTTATATAATTTTTTATATGTAATTTTGTTGTAATTCTCTTGAATTTTTTTATCGATATACTTGCATTATAATTTATAAACAGTGTAATCAATTTGTTACTGTTTTCTGAGGAAAAAATGTAAGCAGTAACAATGGAAATTCTTTCTCTTTTTTTTTTTTTCCATTTTCTAATGTAATATAAATAAATAAATAAGAAAAGAAATTAGACTCGCCTGAAAATTGGTAAGATCATATCCTGGCCGTACATTCTTAAAGAGACTTAAGATCCGAAGAACAAGATTAGGAGCCTGATAAACATCCGAGTCTCCGTCTAATGACATAGGCTTTGTTAGGACAACTCTCGTCTCATCTTTGCCTTTTGTGACCTAAATAAAATTTAATTTGACAAAAAATAAATAATGATTCATTTTTCCTTTTTTTTTATATATATATAAAAGCAAATAGAGAAAGTATATAAATAAAATAAAGTATATTTTTTTTTTAGGAAAAAGAGAAAGTATATTAGAAATAGGTAGGACCGTAATCGAACTGAACCAAATCGAATACTGAGAAGTTTGAGCTTAGTTCGTTTAAAATTATTATAAGAGCTCCAGCTTGATTTGATCTTTAATATTTGAGTTCAAGTTTAGCTCTGCTCATTACAAAATTAGTAAGTTCGTGAGCAACTTAAGTTTGACTAGTAAATAGCTCTTTTATTATATTTAACGAGTTTAACTCGAGTTCAACTCGTTAATTAATAATAACAAAAGTTTAAATTCAGCTCGTTAACTAATAATAACAAAAAATTGAGTTCGATAATAAAATATAACATAAACGAATATGTAAGCTTTTAAACAAATACGTATGTGAGCTAGCGAATCAAGCAGTATTAAGCTCGAGTTCGAGTTAACGAATCTAGCAGTATTAAGCTCGAGCTAATTAAAATTTTTGAATTCGAGCTTGGTTCGTTAAGATTAATAAACAATTCAAACGAGCTTTTTTTTAATCGAAACCCGAATAGCTTACGAGCTGTTTAATTCATTTACAACCCTAAAAATATGCTTGAATTATTAAAAAAATTTTAAATTTTCATATTTATATTAAAAATAATTTATAGTTTCAATTTTTTAATTAAATAAACTAATTTTTAATATTTTATTTATTTAAATATTTTGATCAATTTGGTATAAAGAATTGAAGATGTGGCTAAATTTTTCGGCCATAATATCTTTTTTACTAGGTAGGTGATTAATTAATACATTATATGCATTATGCCTTGCTCAAACGTCACACCGTGTACGGATCGACATTGACTCTTTGTAGAAAGGAATCTAGTTGAGAAAAATAACACCTACCTATATTTTTCTATTTTTGCTATTGAACCCCTTTGTGAAATTAACAATCTAAAATTCAATTCTAATAAGTTTTTAAGATTTTAATTTATATATTATAAATTTATATTTTCCCAGAGCATTACAAATTAATTTACCATAATTAAATAAATAAATAATTATGCAATTCATAACTTCAATATAAAGTTGTTTCGCATGTAATATAACTTAATTGATATTTTTATTTGTAATAATTTAAAAAGATATAAGTTCAAATATTATTACTATCATTCATCAATTCTAATAGAATGAATTTCATCAATAATACTCTAATTATACAAATTGTAATAATTTAATTTTTTAAATATTATTTTAATTATTTTATAACTAAAATAATATTTACATAATTGATATATCATTCGTAAAATTCATTCATTCTAGTATAAATTTAATATCTTTTATGCGAGTTTATGGGAATAACCATATTTATTATATATTTCATGACCTATTTGGTTTCATAATGAACCAAAAATATAATAGTAGAGCTCTAAATTACTTCAAAAATTCCTTATAGTAACTAAAATTTGTGGATTATATCGAAATATGCACAATCTGGCCGTTTCACCTGCAGGCTGCCGGCGGATAAATGATTCCAACGTCACTAGACAACTAGACGCCCTTATTAAATACTCCTTTTTCTATTAGAGTTGACCATTTTTAATATAGTACAATTAAATGATAGAATATGATGCATATTTTTTCAAAATATAATATAATATGAATATACTTAACATAACGATTAAACGATATGATATAATACAAATTTTTTCACAATACAATATGAATATACATAACATGTTTACGACACAATTAGATATATTTAAAAAAATATAAAATATATAATAAATTTTATATAATACAAAACGACGTATTTAAATTATTATATAATATGAAACGATACGTTTAAATAATATGATACGAAGCGATATAATTAAATAGAGAGCTTCTGCAGTATACCAGGTGTAAATTATACTTGGTGCTTTAGGATCATTAGATCATCAACTTTTAATCTCAACTATTCATTATCAACGGATGAGATTAAAAATTTATAATCTAACGGTTTTAAGGCACCCGGTGTAAATTACACCGGGTGCACCTTAGAAATTCTCAATTAAATAATATGTATATATGTTTAAGTATATAAATTTATAAACAGTTAAATAATTGTACAACACGAATAGTAATATAACACATTTATATATGATACGATGCGAATTATTAATTATATTTTTTTATTATTTTATTCACTTCTCTATTTTAATAAACAAAATTTTTATATTTCAACTACATAAAATTTTATTGTGAAATTATGAGTTATTGACTATACGCGGTTTTCATGCGCCATTGTACCAAAATCATTAAAGCTCTTTTGCAGCTTAAGACCCACCCCCACTCAACAAAAAAAGGTCTCTTTATTGAGGAAGACAAACCTCAAAATGCACCTTTCTTTTCTTTTTAATTCAATTAAAGGTGATAGTACTTTAATTATATAAATTATAATAATTGAGTATCTTAAAAATTATTTGTAATATAAAATTATTTTAATTTTTTTATAACTAAAATAATATTCAAAAAATTGAATTGTTACAGCTAGTTACGGTTAATGAATATATCATCTTTTAATCAAAATCTAACTTAAATGTTTTTAGAATTTTCAAAGTCTTCATTTTTTCCCTAATTTAAAAACCAATGATTGATTTGCTAACAAAAAAAGATGCAATATTTTAATTAAAATCCACAAAAATATTGAATTTTTTTCCTAAATCATCCGGTATCCTACAATATATTGATATATAAACAAATCTAAATTCACACTCATTAAAACGACATAACACTAAAAATACTCTGTACCAAAAACTTAGTAATATGCATATAAATTTCAGTCTCCTACCTAAGATCACAGATTCGACATCCTCTATAAATATATATTTAAAAAAAAAAAAAAAAAAAGCTACTACAATCCTTCCCATCCTTTGAAGATATTAGAACTTTTTCCTTTTTTTTAATGCCACTCTTTGTTTCTTTTACTTTTTGCATCCACTTCTAAAGAAGAAAAGATATTACCCAAATACTATTTTCGAGTATCTTTTTTCTTGAAAAAAAAAGGCAAATTTATGTTCACACACACCATAATTCATATAGCAAAATATATCAACTTCAACCATAAAAAAAAGAGGTCAAATTACCACTTGCATGTTATTTATTATTCCCTTAATTTAAAATTTCAGATGCTAATACACCCACCCACTTGTAACTTATTCATATGCAAACACTTAAAGCAGAAACCAAGAAATATTCCCTTTGAACTAAAGCAAAAACTAAACAACAAAAACTAAAAAGATAATATTAAGAAAAAGAAAGACAGTTCAGTTTTCCTTAAAACCACATTTCGCCACCGCCGGAAAACTGCCTTTTGTGATTATAGACTTTCATATTGAGAGAGAGAGGAATTTATCAATCAGAAAAAGAAAAAAAAAAAAAACGATGATTATTAATGTATGCATTTATTTAGGAAGAGAGATGGATATATCATATATGTATACGTACCATTTTTCTTTTCTTTTTTTTTCTGAGATAGAGTAGCTTGAGAATATGCCAAGAGCAAGAAGAGGAATCAGATGGTATAGTGAAGGAGAAGAGAGAAATGGTTGTGAGTTTCTTGTTCATTGATTTATAGGAAAACAAATGGAGGATGGAGGATGAGAGAGTAATTTAATGACGAATGGGAGATGAGATCAATGATGGAACTCGTCTTATCCATCCTCTTATAATTATCCCTTTTTACCATTTCACCCTTTTTATCTATTTTGCCAATTAAAAATAACATATATTTGACCATTATATGATGATGTGATATATAAAAAATATATATATTGGCACGTAAAATATATATACTAATGAAAGAACAAATTATGATGAAATTTGTATTTTTAATCGGTAAAATGAAATAAAAATAAAATATAAGAAATAATTTGGACCAAGACAATTACAAATGACTATGACATATTTTTTACCTAATGAAAAGGGTTAGAGGGCAAATATCTCCTAAACTATGTCCTATAACACGAGTTAACTTCTAATTAACTATGACTCAGTATAAATTAATTTCTAAACTTTCAACTCAAGGCATATAAGCTTTTAAATTTTTTCAATGTCAACACCATGAACTCACTCTGTCAGAAGTTGACTCGATTCTTACAAAACGACGTCATTTTTGTATTTTTTTATAAATCAAAACGACGCTATTTTTATATTAATTAAATTAAATAATTTTAATTTTAATTTTTTATAATATTATAATTATAAATTAAAATTAATTTTTATATTAATTATTAATTTATATTAATTATAATTTTTTATATTAATTATAAATTAATGTTAATTATAATTTTTATATTAATAACTAATTAGATAATTATTAATTTATAAAAATTACAAATCAATGTAATTTTTATATTAATTATTAATTTATAATTAATATTATAAAATTTATAATTATTTTATAATTATTTAATTTAATTTATAATAAAAAATATCTTTTATTTTCACAAATATCTTTTATTTTATTATAGATTTCAATTTGGAGTGCGAAATGTTGAAATTTTAGATTTCAAAACAACATTATTTCAAGTTATTAGTATTTTGATTTTTTTTTTAAATTTCTCCAAATCAAATTCATCTTGTCTTATTTGTTTTTGAACTCTACCTCTCAAAACGATGTTGTTTTGTATTAAATAGAGGATATTTTGTATTAAGTTAGATAATTTATGGACTAATTTGCACTATAAAATATAATTTAGGGATAAATTTACTCTTTTAGCCTTTTTTTTTGCATCACACTAAAACGGCGTTGTTCTGATTCATATTAAAAAAAACTGAAACAACATCGTTTTGGAAAGAATCGAGTCAATTCGAACGGAAAGAGTTTATGATGATTATGGTAAGAAAATTTATGAGCTTAAATGCCCTGAATTAAAAACTTACGAAATAATTTATATTTTGAGTCATAATTTATGGGCTAACCCATAATAAAATGTATAGTTTATGGACATATTTACACATTTTGGCCTAATGAAAATTCCTTTTACAAAGATATAAAGTCAAAATCCTTTTACTATTTGAAAATTTTTAATTGAACAAATTAAAGATAATCATTAGGAGGTTTTAACAAATAAACCGTTGACGAGAAAAACATGAAAATCATTTTAAGAACATGTAATTAGGCTCGATACTATTTGATGGTGAAAAAAATTACAAATTTCATCATAGGATCTAAAACATACATATTAAAATACAAAACAAATTTAATTGATATAAAAGAGGAAGAAATAAATTTGATTTGGCTAATTCCATTTTCTTATGAATGATCGGAAAGAATTTACATTAATATATTCTCTCGTTTTCTAATTTAAAGATAATGGATATTACTTTTCTTAACTTCTATCTATATATGGAGAATATAGCAATAAGAATTAGTAACAAAAGAGATTTAATCTACTTATATATAATAATTATAGACTATTCGTTGTACTCATATTATTATTTGAGTTCATATTATTCATACTGAATTAATTAATAAAATTCTATCTAAATAAAAAATTGATCAGATTTATAAAATATTTTATTTTATCATATATTTTTATTTTTCAATTAATAAAATCAACAATAAAATATAAATTAATACCCAGCCCGAAAGCAATTTATTGAATAGTTTTGAAAAAATTGACTTGTAATGCAAAAATAAACCCAATATCTTATTTGATTAATGCAAAAATCATTTATCCACTTTCTTTTGCTTACTTGTGCCAAATCACCATTTATTAATTCATTTTTTTCCTCTTACTGGTGAAATTTATTTCCTTGAACCAACACAAGTAAAAAAGAAACAAAAATAAAAAATAAAAGAGAGAAGCCAAAAGTATTATCTTTCACTAAAGTTGCTGATTTATCGTATCATATTATATATAAAAATAAGAGTCGAAAGGATATATAAAATTATTGAAAAGCCAATTAGATTATATTATTTAATTGAGTTAATTTTATCATTTACTAATTGAATTTATTAGTAAATAGTATTAATAATTCATTAATTAGAAGTTTAGTTCTATTAGGACTAGATAATTATATTTTATATATAAAAAATCATATAACTAATATTAAAAAAATAAATTAATAAAAACTATTAATGTCTAATATTATTTTTTTTACATTTTGTGAATACTATTAATGAAAATTAATATTATTATTTTTTTAATTACAAATAACTGATAATTATAAACAAAACTCTAATATTTAATCTAATATTTAATTTAATATCCAATATTTTTTTAAGTTTCGTGAATATTATTATTTAAAATTTATATTATTATTTTTAATTTATGAATTACAAATAAATAATAATTATAAATAAAATTACAATGTCCAAAGAATTGACATTGAAGAATAAATATTTAATTCATTTAAAGTTATATAATATATCTAACTTTTATTATTATTATATATAATAATTATTGGATCATTTGTAATATGATTATTGTTGGCCACTATTTATATTTTATCTTAGTTCTGCCCTTGTCTATGTTTATAATTAAGTAGTAGAATGCTCAAATGAGAAGTTTTATAAGATTAGAATAAAAAAATATTAGAAATATAATTCAATAATTAATTTTTTTAATCATATATATAGCAAGTTAAGTTTTTAAAATTTACATACATAGTAAAATATAATTTTCTTTTATATTAAAATATAAGAATCAAATATAATTAACAAATATTAATATTTAAATTAAATGTGAATTAATTACATGATAATTAAAAAGTAACTAAAATTAATTTGTTGGATAAAATTATTATTATTATCATTAAAAATTATGCGTGTGGACGATTAGGAATAGAGAAACATACAAAATGATAGTAAAATACTTATATGCTACCTTTATTTTATATATAATTCTTAATAATGGACAAATTAGTAATCTTCATATGAGTTATAATACGAATTCAATATCTAATAATTACGTACAAGGTACGTTAACGAAAAATTATAATATCATATCATCATACTATATATAAAAGTGAGAATAGAGGAGATATACAAATTTAAAAAGAATAAAAAGTTAATTTAATAAAAAAATATTATGAAAGCACAGTAAAAAAAAATAACAATAACATTTTGTCATTCAAAGTATAACAATAATGATAAATTAAATTACAACTATACACGTAACATATAATATAAATTTTAAAATACTGAATAGAATTTTTATAAGTTATTTAAGAAATTATAATTTCTTAATAATTTTTTTATAGTTTAATAATTAATTTATTTTAATCATATATAAAATGAGTGAAGTTTTTAAAATTTATTTGCATGGTATAATATAATTTACTTTTATATAAATTATAAGAATCAAATATAATTAATAACAATTAATATTTAAATTATATGTGATTTAATTACATGATAATTAAAAGTAAGTAAAATTAATGAAATAAAAATTTTATTTTTTTACAATATAACATGCACTTCTATAATTCACTATAAATAAAATATCATAATAAAACAAAACAAATTAATAAAAAACGAAAAAATTATATAAAAATTAAATGATGATTAATGACAAATTCAATATCTAATAATCATGCACAAGCATGCCAACTTGATTATATTAATTAATTAAATTAATTTTGTCATTTAATAATTTAATTATTACAATCCATTATTCAAAATATTTTATTTTATTTATTTTATTATTTATTAAATTAATTAACTTAAATATTAATGAGTAATAAAATAATTAAATAACTTAATAAGTAATAAAAATAATAAAAATGTGTTATAAGTAATGAACAATTAAATTTAAAATGATGAACAATTATGTTTAAGACAATTAACAATTATGTTCAAAATAATATACAATTAAAATTTAAATATTAAACTTATAACTGATAAATATACGATAAACAATTAATTTCAAAACAATGAATAATCAAATTCATAATGATGAACAATAAGTTCAAAGTGATAAACAATCAAATTTTAATAAAAAAATTTATAAATTCATCACCATAATTTACTATACATAATTTATTATTATTAAAATCGTAAAATACTTACTATCTCTATTTTATATATAACTCTTAATAATGGAAAAATTAGCAATTTGATAGAATTTGAAATAAATATGCACTCTTATAATTCACTATAAATAAAATATCATAATAAGATGATATAAATTACTAAAAAATAAAATAATTATATAAAAAATAAAATTATTTTATTTTATTAATTTTGTTACTTATTAAATTAATTATCTTAAATATTAAAAAATAATTTAATAAGTAATAAAAAATGTGTTATAAGTAATGAATATGCAATGAACAATTAAGTTCAAAACAATAAATAATTATATTCAAAATGATGTACAATCAAAATATAAACATTAAACCTATAAGTGTATGAACATGCGATAAATAATCAAGTTCAAAATAATAAACAATTAAGTTCAAAACGATGGACAATCAAATTCTAATTAATAAATTTATAAATTTATCATCACAATTTACCATACATAATTTATTATTACACGAATCTAAAGTACTTATTATCTCTGTTTTATATATAACTCTTAGTAATGAACAAATTAGTAATTTGATATAAATATACACTATTATAATCTATTATGAATAAAATACCATAATAAGATAAAAAAAATAATACAAAAATTATACAAAAACCTAACAGTGATTAATAACGAATCTAATATCTTATAATTATGTAGAAGATACGTCAATTAAAAAAAGATAACTAATATTAAAAAATAATAATTTAATAAAAAATATTAGAAAGATATAGTAAAAAAATATAATAAATAAAATAATTTGTATATAGTAAATAAATTAACAACCACAATACGCAAAATAATTAATAAGCGAAATAATTTGACATAATTTTTTTATATATTGTATAATATAAAAATTAAATATAAGTACAAAATTAACTTATTGACAAGTTCAATAATAATTACAAGCAAAAGACGTTAATAAAAAAGTGTTATTAAAGGAGGGAATAATGTAGAGCACGCTGGTTTTGGGATTTAGCTTTTGTTTGTGCTTTCATTTCTGTATGTAAAAGTTATAAATTATTAGATAAATTGGTTTGTAATGTTATCGGTAAAATAAATATAATTATACAGTAATATATATTCATATAAATAAATATAAATAAAATAAATAAATATATATAATAAATATTAATTTGAGTTAGTTAAGAATGTATATTATTAACTTCTTTTTGGTCTTTCCAATGCTTATTTGGCTTTTTTATTTTTATTTTTTAATAATTGGTTTCATTCCCATGATGGGATTTTTCGGTGATGACGGATTGTTAGGTTGGTTTTTAAAACTCATTGAATTTGAACTGTAAATAATATTGTGGTGCTTGGCCTCAAGTTTATGAAAAATTATTAACTTTGAAACGAAAATTTTCTTCTTTTTTTAATAATAGCATAATATTCATTCATAATAAAAGAAATCAGTACAAATTTGTAATTAAAGATGAAGTGATTTGTATAATAATATTTTAGGCGTGACAAATTTTTCCAAAAACAATAATAATAATAATAATAATAATAATCATGAAGATTTAGCGTTGATATAACATAAAAAAATTATTTTGGTTGTCATCATTTCTGATGGATCGAATTATGAAGTAATTATGTTCTTGACAACTATCTGTAAAAATATCTTCATCTAATATAGAACTACATTTAAATACCTGTTGACGAGTATTGTACCTCACAATAGATGAAAATAAAATAAATTACCTCACAATAGATGATGATAAAAATCTTCTTTACAAACAAAACACAAATTAAAATTAAAAAAAAAAGATAAAAGTAAAAAACATCAAATCAAAACATAGATCTTCTAAGAACAAAGAAAGATCTAAATTATTATGCATAAAAAAAAAAAAAGAGAAAGTGCTACCGCCAACACTAAAAGCCGATAGCAACCCTCAAAGAATGGTTAAAAAAACAAATAGAAGAGAAAAAGATGGTGATGCTTAGGGTTTTGAGAGAGATGAGAGGAAGGGCAAGGGTTCTAAGAAAATAAATGAAAAGAACATTTTCTTAGTTCGCTCTTTAATGTGAAAATTTAATATCATGACCCCATAATGGTGTGGGCTTCATCACATGTTCATGTAGTTGTTTATTCGGAATTTTAACTGATTTGTGCATTGCATATTTATTATATATGGCTATGCCCATAAAAGTTTTGAGAAATAAATATTGTTCGGTAAGGGATGATCGGAATGGAAATGGTGGGAGGAGAATTTGATGGGATATTAACAATTTAATGATTTTAATATATAATAGAACGATGTATTAATGAAATATAATAAAAATAATTTATCATATAATTTTTTAATATCACAGAATATTAGTATAACAAATCAAATATTATATGGTAAAACATTTTTTTTATTGTTTAACTAAATATAAAAGAACTGTTTCATTATATCAGTAATAAAAAAGTTTAACGAAAAAATATATTAATAAAATAGGGTTAAACACTGGAGATGAATTATATAATTTTTGAATTTCAAAAATATTATCACATTAAATCAAATATTTATGAGTAAATAGTAATTTCAAACAAAAAAAAAAGGGAAAATAAAAAGATTCATTCATTAATAAAGCTAAAAGTTAACAACATAGTCTATTGAAATAGTTTGATAACTCTTCTTTTATTCTCTTCTTTTAAGAGCATTTCCAATAGTACATTTTTATTAGAATAAATAATACATTTGTTAGAATAAATATGATGTTTAAATATATGGAGTAAAAATTATTTTTCAAGTCCAATAGATTTTCTATATTTTTATTTTACTTTACCTTTTGTAAATAAATATTTATTAATAAAAAAATTAAATGACTTTTATTATAAGGAAAGAAAAAAGTAATACACTAATAAAAAGATATAAATGCATATAGAAAAAAAGATGTATTAATTATAATTAGAATACATAATGAAGTGTGACTCTTTGGATATAGAGAGTTAAATTCACTTTCTATTCTAAATTTTAAAAATAGAGTAAATTGAAGATTTTTTTAATATAAAATGAATCTCTAAAATAAATAGCATAAATCAAATAAAGAGTCTACTAGTGATGCTCTCAATATTGTCTCAAGTTTGAGTATTGTGTATAAAGAAAATCTATCTTAAGAAAGTTCTACCTCATAATAGGTCAATAGTTAGTTTGAACTTGATTAATCATAGCCCAATAACTTTTGAAGATGGGTTGGTAATTAAAAAGAAAAAATAAAGCTACAAGTTTTTTTTTCCTCTAAAAATGACATTTAAAATTTGAATTTTTTATTCAAACAAAAAATAAAATTTTTATTTTTTTTAAAATGAATTTTCCATTTTATATGAATTATAAGAATTTATTTGCAAATCAAATTAATTCTTTATTGAAATTTAACCAACGAAATGAAATTTTAAATAAATGAATCACAATACGCTTATTAGAGTAATTACAAAGTTTCATAATTAAAAAAAAAATTGATAATTCACCAAAGATAAAAAGTAAATCCTTTCTATTTACTTTAACTCCTTAAATACATGTTTTTTCTTATTGTAACATTAACATATATATATATATATATGTAATTAAATTCAAATTACAAAATAAATGCTGTAAGTAAATACAAATAATTAATAAATTTTAGGAAATTTACTACTTTAAAAAATTAATCAATATATGAAAAATTAATGCATGAACAAAATAAATTAATAATAATACTAAAATTAATCATTGTATGAATAAATTTATTGAGCTTTTAGATTTTGGTTAGAAAAATAAACGAAAATGTCATTTAAAAAATTTCAAATATTAGGTAATCCAAATGACAAAAAAATGTGTGATATAAATATATCATAATTATTTATATGCACATAAAACAATTTATACATTATAACCACATGCAATATAGTAGCTTAAAGCGTAAAAAATATAATGCGTCTAACATTATTTAATAAAAAAATAAATGTCTAAAATTTATGTGACACACTGAATATATGTCGATTTAGGTCCTTTCTTTTTTTATTTATTTTTGGGAGGCTTTTTTTAAAAAATTTTAAAACTACTTTTAAATAAAATTAAGGAAATAGATATTTTTTAAAAATAGATTTAAAAAAATAGTTTATAAAAAATTAAAAAAATTAATAAATTAAATAAAAAAAATTTAGAATAAGCTTTATTACATTCCATTACAATCCCAAACGCCTTTTTATTTTATTTTATTTTTAAGAAGAAGGCACCTTTTAATCTTGTTATACAAGTCTTGAAACAGGTTCTTAAATTTTTGATACTAAACAAACCCTACCAATTGCAAACCTCCTCTCTTCTCCCATAACCCGAAGCCAGCCATCGTCAGATCCATCACTCAGCTGCTCGGGACAGCCTCCAGCCGCCTCTGTCGGTACTCGCCAGCTCACCGCTGCTGCTGATCTCGATCTTACCTCTGATTGAATGAGTATCGACTTAAAATTTTTTCCTCTTTCAATTTTTGAGTATATTCTCTGCTTAATTTGATTTTTCTGTATGAATTTCAAAATGGATTTTGTTTTGCCGGTCATTACTGGTAATTAATTCTGTTTTATTTTGATTTGTCAGTATTGTTTTCTTGTTAGCTTAACATGGTATCTGTTATTTTTTTTTAGCCTTTTATCAGTATTGTTTTCTTTCTAGTTTACTTTGTTTCTATTTATCTATGTCAATTTTGATTAATATTTATTTTAATGGTTTTGATGGAGAGATTCAAGAAATGCGTCTTAGAAATAGGGAGCAGAATCCAAAGTTGAACTTGTTCCTTTGTTAAGCCCATAAACATTTATGCAATTAGGTACTTTGATGAGATATTAATATTTACTTCAGGTTCAAAAGATGTTGATAATGGCTAAATTGCTTTAGCTCAATGGTTGGGTTTTGTTTGCTGTATGAATTATGAACTGGGTTTTATTTTGTTGCTTATTTTTTTAGATGATTGCATTTAGCTATGCGATTGTTTCATGTTTTAAGTTGTATCTGAATATTTTTAAATTTTTGAATTTGATATTGATGCGTGTTAATTTATAAATGCATGGGTACCCTACCTTCTGCCAGTCCTAGTTAAACAGGATATGTGCGAAATTGTACAGGAGGAAAGTTTACTTTGGCATTCCTTCAACTTATCTTCCTATTGTTCTTTGCTACTTCTGTTGCTGTTTTTGTTGGGGTAGGGAGTTTACATTCTTTCCAATTTTGATAGTATATACTATATAGTTGCAACCGAATAATCCTTTGATAGCTTAAACAATAAACACTTTTGATGCTAGGTTATATAATTTATCTGTTTGGTTTCATTTTTAATGCCTTTAAGATTTTTTAGTATCATTATTATATACTGAGATGAAAAAATAAACTGTGGGTCTTTTGCATTTGTTTTTGCTTCAGTTTAGACACTTAATTTTTTTCTTGATTTGATATTTTGATGAAGAGCATCACTACGTGAAGTCCAGTGGATTATCTCTATATAACCCTAAAAGTGAATTGCAGTTCTGTTATTAGACACCAATTTTTTTGATTGGAATCTCAAGTTATGTCAAGTGGACCAGCTAGAAGGGTCTCACCTAAAGATATACAAGTGGTAAGCTTTTAACTTCATCACGACTTGTTCTTATATGGACAATGTTTTGATACTGTTTTGATTCACAGTGGTATTAATGCATGTTAAGTGAACAGTCACTGGGATTTTTCTTTATGGTAAAACTAAAGGCAGGTTAGAAAAAAAAGCGATTAAGATTTTTCAACTTTTACTTTGTTAACATTTTTAAGTAGTTTTAAGAGCTCTCATTTTTATTGATACTATAGGTTATATTGTCTTTTTAAGCTTTTGTTATAACTGCTGTAATTTTCCCAGTACAGAAAAATGCAAGAATATAGCAATGATACTGCATTATAATTTGTTTAGTTAACTGTGGAGAAGATAGTTGTGAGAAGATGTTGAGAAGATTAAGCTAAATGCTCTCTCATTTCCTTTTTGCTTAATTCATATTTTGTGTTTCTGTCGTGTGCATAGAGGAAGTGTCTTTTTTCCAATACTTAGTGGTCATTAATATTTTGATTATTTGGCAGGGCCCTTTTTAGCAAAAATCTTGAGATGGAAATTGGTTGTTTTGTTCATAATCTTGATTCTTTAGGAGAAAGTTTGCTTTAATTATATCTATTACTGTTGAAACTTATAATGAATATCAGCGTGGTTACTTGACTTTTATTTACCACTTAACAGGGGTTTAAGTTAATGTTATAACTTGATAATGTTGCTATCATTAGATTTTGGTAAAAAGGTGGTGTCATTTTTGCGCCAAACAAGAAAAAAAAAAGTCTACTTAGCTTCAATTTTTTGAACTGGATGAGAAAATTTTTTTGGTTGTCATGTTAACAATTGAGCTGAAATTCTTACTGAAGTTTAGTTCTAAAGTAATGAAGATAAAACTCTTTGAAAACTTGAAAAGATTTTTATGTCTTGAAGTTTGATGCTTGTGTTGTAATTGACTGATAAATTTAATGTTCATGTATGAAATTGGATTTTCTTAGCAAATTGAAATTAAATATTAACAGAAAACCTTCTCTTATTTCTTAAAAAATATATCTATAATGATTTGTAATCTGAAAAGTTATTTCTCGCCTGCCTTTTTTTTTTTCTGTGAAAGGGGGAAAGAGTTTCTTCTGTGTACTCTTTTCCTTTTTCCCTATTTCAAAGTAGGCAATTGTATTATGGATTGATGGACTTTATGATTCTTATTATTCTCCTTTGGCTTTGGCTGGGTCCAGGTGCAAAATCTGATAGAACGATGTCTTCAATTGTACATGAACCAGAGAGAAGTCGTGGAAACATTGTTAGCTCAGGCAAAGATTGAACCTGGTTTCACTGAACTTGGTAACTATTGGCTTTTTATTTACACTGATAAAATTAAAATTTGTCTTAAAACATTTTAGGTATAAATTTAAAGTGTTACTTTTTAAGTACATATTTCATGCATTCATTGTAGTACTACCACTACTACAAGACAAAAGGAACTCCTTCCCTCCCATTTTAATGATGCAAAGTGAGGTTATCATTTTGAATTCAGTCTTAGATAGTGATTAGCCTATTGTCTATCATGAGATTTCTTATACACATTATCAAAGTTCCTTTTTCCCTTGTCATTGGTTACTGTAATTGATGAAGTAGTGATGGCCATAGATTGTGCCTTCAACCAGTCCAATTAGCTAATTAATTTTATTTCTCAAGAGACTGAATATTTTCCTTTGTCTTGAATCCTTTATTTTTGGTAAATAAATTAAGGTGCACTGAATGCCTGAATGAGGAGTGAGCCTGATGGTTGAAGCAAGCTGTGTCTTTGTTTCTTAGATATGCAATGATAGAGTTTTAATTTTTTTACTTACGTACTTAAAAAAAATATAATCTTGAAAAGTGCTTAAATTATTGAAACAATTTTACTTTCTGTTTCCTACACAGAAAAATTAGTTTATGATTAATTTCATTCAGTCGACCAAGGTTTTCCTGATTATTCGGATCAGTTACAGTTATCCCATATGCTCTTTTCTTTAATAAGTAGAGGGAACAAGAGAAGAAATAAAGAAACAGCATTTTGAGGATTTTATTTATGGAAGCATAATTGTTTTAAGGTAGCAACTTCATTGAGTAATAAATCTGTTTACAGTTCATTATGGAGGTTGTTTTTTTCACGTAGTCCATGAAATGTTGATCACTTAGTTGCTGTGAACAATTTGAAACTTTTGATGTGTTTCTCTTTTTAAGTGTTTAATTATATCTTGTGTCACTTGTGATTCTGTAGGAGTTACAGAAATAATTAATTTTTCTTCAGAAGAAAATTTAGATGTGGGAAATATTAGTGCTTCAAAAATGTGATTGAACTTATGTCTTAGCCTAAACAGTAAGTCTAATCCTAGCTATTAACAAAAATAAAATTTGTGAAGCCACATGATCCTTCCTTCCCTTTCTCTCTTCCTTTTCCTTTCTCTATTAAATTTTTGATTCTGTAGCATAACATGCATTTTCATTTTATTCACAACTTGTGACTTGGTACTTCTAGTTTGGCAAAAGCTTGAAGAAGAGAATCGGGAATTCTTCAAGGCATATTATTTGAGACTAACTGTAAAGCACCAAATTATGGAATTCAACAAGCTGCTTGAGCAACAAGTGCGGCTAATGCGCCAGATTAATCCAGCTGGGGTTGCTTCAATGCCTAATTCTAATGGATCTCATATCCCATCAAGTAAGATTGCTTTTCATCCTCATGTATTTGTCGGGCCTAACGTATTTTGCCATGGTGTTTATTTTCTTTCCCTATTATTGAGGATGTTTTCTTTGTTCTGTTAAGATTTTCTTGTCCAATGGTTCTTCAATACTGTGTGCTATATTATTCTGAATCTTTAGAGGTTATTGCAACTCCCATGACCTTGCTGAATGATTCTTCTATTCCTACAGTTCACCAGAATTCAGTATGCTATGCCCCAGAGCATACGGGATCAGCAATGAAGCCGGAGAATTTGCACCAGCCCTTTGGTTCCAGAATGACCAATGCATTCACAAATGGCGTATCATCACTGCATTCAAATATGCATGCTGCTGTTGAAATGTCTGCACATGCCAATAGAATTGATGCACCTCCAAACATGCTTTCAACACAGAGCTCAAACATGAGTTTGATGCAGGGATTGAATGGGGGAATGATCAAATCTGAAGCTGGTTATTCAGGAACTTCCCCTTATATGTTTGGAGCTGATGGCAACGTCATGGAAGCTCGCCCATCAATTGCAGATGCATCTTTCAGTAGTGTAGAATCAAGTACACAAGCTCTAAATGAACCACTATTGGATGCCGATACTTCTTCATATGGATTCCTGGGTCAGATTCCTCGGAATTTCAGTCTCTCTGATTTGACAGCTGATTTTGCTCAGAGTTCAGGTTCTTCCCCATCTTTCATGCATGATTGTGCGTGACAGACATACATGCCTGCATTAATTGCTTGCAATAGTGGCATTTCCCTTTTTCTTGGGAATTCCCTAGCCCTTCTTGTGTGCTATTGTTCACTATTTGCATTTTAGTTCTTTTGTGGTAAAATCAAAAGTTTGCCCATTGCTGTTTTGGCTTAGTTTGATTTTATCATCCCAGTATGGATATTAAATTATGAATAAGTTGATGGAGTCAATTTTCAATTTGGTCTTTTGTGCATGCAAATTTGTATGGAATGTCAACTTGCCAGCTTACGAATATCAGGTTTTTGTGTAAAATTAATTATTGGCTTCAAAATTTGTAGATATATTGGAGAGCTATGCCAGATCACCCTTCCTAGCATCAGACAGTGACAATTTTCTGGATTCTCGCGAAAGAGATCAAGGTCAAACTAGTTTTACATTTTTTTAATTGTTGATTCATCACAAAGTATAATGCTCTGATCTTCATTAAGAAAAACAGGAGTATAATGCTGATTTGATGCCTTGGCCTTACAGGAGACAACACAAGGTTGAATACTATATCAGAAGGCGTGAGTTATGAAGATTTTGGGAGTGAATAACTGTAAAATATCAGCTGTAAGTTGTTGTACTCTTCATTTCATTTTTATGTTACTTGGTTGCTGCCACCGATTGGTTGCACCCTATCAGGAACAAATGAATTCCATACAACTTTGAGGAGGTCATTCACAATTCAGTCGTTCGAAATGTGAACATTGAGATGTAGGATTTCAATTCCATGGAATTTAGTTTATCTAAATCAGTTTCCATTGAAGTAGGTGAAAGTCCAAATGAATTTCCAACTACCATAGCAGCAGATTTTTTATTATTTATTATTTTTGAAAAATACTTTGTTGCAATTGTAATGTATTAGTTCTTTTGCACTCGGCACATTATGTTAGCTAAAAAAGCACTGGAGTTCAAATGAAATGTTAAAAATTGGCGACAGTTTATTTGATTCTATATTTGTTTGATGCATTAAGTTAAGTGGAATTTAGTTCAATTTAAAGGAAACCAGCAGCAATTGCAAATTAATTGTGTATTTGAAGTTATTTTCAATTTAGATGGATTTCATATGATTTTTTTTTTTTTTTTAATGAAGTGGCAATCTTTACGATTAACTAATAAGCTGGATATGCTTATAATGGCTTCTGCCTCATCAAAGCTAAATTTTTTTTTGGAAATAACCATTTAACAACTTCTAGTAAAGATGATTTATCCATGTCAAACAGTCTTTGATCATACAATGGAAGCATTATTGGAAATTGTGTAGGTCTTTAATTGAGGAAAGAAATGTGTGATTCAACTTGCAGCTTATCTAGTTATTACTTTTGTTTTGTCATAGGAAACTAAATATTAGGTTAGAATCTTAAAAATTATGGTATTTTGATTAACTTAGAATTTTATTCTTTTTGGACATACCAGAAAAATGTATAGTTTACATATGGCATTGTTTCTAAATCATCTATTAGAAGTTGCATTTACTTAATAATTTAGCTTTCTCTTTTTAATAAAAAATAATAGTAATGATATTACAAAATACTCTCCTGACCAATAGAAAAATAGAGAAAAATATCAGGGATCTGAATTGGGTGATGTAGGAGTAATATTTTTTAGAAGTTAGATCTTAGCTCATGAAATTCTTGTTTCCTTTATTTCTAAGAGTCTAAGATGCAATACTTTACAAAGGTGGTCCCTGGGAATTTTCTTAAATTACATAGGCAGTCATCCTAGTTCATATTGTTACATAAACTACTACTGAAATGAATACTGTAATCAAGCAATTTCTTTCTTTGATTGATGAGCTGCCGTTGTATCTTTTATCAATTCAGCAGTATTAGTTTGCAATGCTGCTGCATCATTGACATATTGATATTGTTGGTCTTTATAACTTAAGCATTTGAAGATGCTCAATATGATTCATACATTTTTCCCATAGAAAAGGAAGAAAGAAATGTGATCCTGCCTCTGTGTTGAGAAATACCTTTTCCTTTTAGAAATACTTGAGCTCTATTGAATCCTGGTAGCAGTAGAATTACCTGCCTCTTTAAGTTTAATTTTAAAACATAATTTTCTATGTTAATTTTATTTGAAATTGCAGGTCTACTATCAGACACCCCTAGTGAGGGATTTGAATATAGGTTTTTGGAAGGTAAGAAGCTTCAGATGCAGGATGTTGTGGAGGCATTGATTGGTGTGTAAAATTTCACTGACTACAGTTTGTAGCATATGATGTGACAGTTGACATTAGGGGCTGTTTAGTTGAAAAAGAAATTAAAATAATTCTAACAGATATATCCCTTTTCCTTTTAACTTTGTGTACCCGATTGTGGTATTGCATTTTGGTGTGATTGATGAAGACATACTATATATAAATCAATAAGGAAAACAGGGCGACTAAGAATACATGTGAATTTGGCACGCACTGCAAATGTTTTTCCGCAACTCTAGAATTTTCCACCCGGTCTTTTCTAGCATTCAAGGAAGAGGCTGACTAGCATTTTAGGGAGGGAAGTTTATTAGTGCTATGCAGTCGGTGTCGCATGGTCGTTTGTAAGAAAAGACCAAGCCCGTGATAGAATTCAAAGACATTATATATATATATATATATATATATATATTAAGAAATTACTTGTTATAATTTGATGTGGAGTTCAAGAAATACAAGCATACTCTGCTTAAATAGAAGTACAAAGTTGACCTATTATTTTTCTGCTACATATTAAGATATACAAAGAAAAAGGGAAAAAAAATGATGAACAAGGAATCAAGATTTTCTTAATCTATATAAAAATAAAAAATACATTTATTTGCTTTGAATGGAGATCTCAAATTTATAATTGTCAGTTCTAATCATATAATTTACTTCACATAATAAAGTTTGGCAAAGTAAAATCTTCTTGATCTTAATTTCCCATAAATACCAGAAAGTCAAATAATACTTTATTAGCTTGTAGTCTAATTATATTTAAAATCATTAATATAAGGTTACATATGATCTTAATATATAACTTCAACTTCATAAAAAATTATTAAATATCTTTAATAGATTGTGAGGATTTTTTTTTAAATCAATTTTCTTAATTCTGGGCGCTTTTACTTTTTCCACACCCAAGTAAGATGGGAAAAAATAAAGCCAAAATTTATAAAATTTTTAATACTTTGTAGTTTACATGATCATTTAGATTTATTTTTATTTGATTGCAATAAAGACTGAGGATGATAGTACTTCATAAAATTTTTTATGTTTCCAAAAATGTATGTTCCTCTATTTTTTCTACCTTTATTGATGATTCAATAAAGAAAACAGGGCCAGCAAGAATACATTGAATTCAAAGACAATAATTCTTTTATGAAATTACTTGTCCTAGTCTGATGTCCTACTCAGTAAATACAAGCAAGGAAAGGTAAAAATTTTACTGCTTATACAGCGCTACAATATTGACTTATTGCTTTCTGGCTTCTGCTACATATTAAGATATACAAAAAGAAAAAAAGAAAATAATTCATTTTGGGAAATAGATTGCATCAACCAAAGGTAGAAATTGTTACAGATTTTTCCCTTGTATGAGTAAATAAAAACTTGGGACTTCACAGGTTAAGAAGATAAAGGCAATCCTTCTGTCCTCCGAGCAGTGAAACAACTGTTGCTGCTATATGCTTGGAACTGAGTCCTGCTTCTTCTATCTGATCTGTTTGTGATCCATGGTCGATGTATCTATCAGGCAATACCATTGGCCTCAACTGTAACATGTCAATTATTATCATTAGCAGATGATTATTAAAATTATTATCATTATAAATGTTCAAAACTATGAAATCAGATGGAGAATTCACCTTCAGATTTCCATCTAATAATCCGTTTAAGCATAAGAAATGAGTAACATGAGACCCGAATCCTCCTAGGGATCCTTCTTCAACAGTAATGAGAATCTCATGTTCTTTAGCTAGCTGTCTGATCAACTCTCCATCTAGAGGTTTGCAGAATCTTGCGTCGGCTATGGTTGCTGATATGCCGAATTTGTTAAGAAGATCTCCTGCTGCTAAACAGTTTTGTACTACTGTTCCATAGCCAAGAATGGCTACTCTGCTTCCCTCTCTTAGTATTCTTCCTTTACCAATCTCCAATGGTGTTCCCTTATTGTTTGGTGGAAGAGTGGTTCCAATGCCGTTCCCTCTTGGGTACCTAAAGCAACTTGGACGATCATCAATGGCTGCTGCTGTGGCCACCATATGCATGAGTTCTGTTTCATCTGATGGAGCCATGACCACCATGTTAGGCAAACAAGCCATGTAAGTAACATCAAAGGCACCACAGTGGGTTGGACCATCTGCACCAACTAGACCAGCTCTGTCTATTGCGAATCTCACCGGAAGCTTTTGAAGGTCTACATCATGAACCACCTGCATTGATCACTACCGAGTTAAGCTACTGATTCTTCCAAATTTATGTACAGAATGTTAAGAATATATAGTGATTTATTCACCTGATCGTAGCCTCTTTGAAGGAAAGAAGAGTAGATAGCACAGAAAGGCTTAAGACCCTCGGTAGCTAAACCAGCAGCAAAAGTAACAGCATGTTGTTCTGCTATCCCAACATCGAAACATTTATCGGGGAATCGCTTTTGGAACAAATTAAGACCTGTTCCTCCTCCCATTGCAGCATGGATTGCTACAATCTTATCATCTGTTTCTGCTTCAGCAATCAAAGTCTCAGCAAAGTATTGAGTGTATGATTTAGTACTTGATTTAGACTTCAATTGCTTCCCTGAAGAAGGATCAAATTTCACAACACCTAAAACAAAACAAAACCAGTTAAGCTTATCTGAAGTCAATAGAAGCAAATTAAAATGATCAATCAAGGGTGTGTTTTATTGTTTGTACCATGCATCTTATCAGCAGCTACTTCAGCAGGAGCGTAGCCTTTGCCTTTCTCAGTGACAACATGAATAAGAACAGGTCCTGGTGCTGGCAATGATTTCACCTTCTTTAGAATTGTTACAAGATCCTCCATATTGTGCCCATCAACTGGACCAATATAGTAGAGTCCTAATTCTTCAAATAAAGAAGCCCCAGTCCCAGAAGCTGCCACTCCTCTCACATGAGAATCCACTTTAGCAGCAATTTCATGTGTTTGCCCTCCAATTTGCTTCGTGATTCCCTGATTCAATTGCATCGAAAAGTATTATTTTGTTGATATCAAAACACAACCCAATTGTTAAAATAGGTACATTTTTTTTTAAAAACCAACCTTTGCAGCTTCGCGCAGCTGACGAAGCTTTCTGCTAGATTGCAACTTTGTCAAGGCTTTGCTGAGAGCACCAACAGGAGGTGCAGGGCCATCAACAGTAGCAGTAGGCAAAGAAACTTGCCTGTTGTCATTCAAGATGATGATGAGATTGGAATCAAGATATCCAGCATTATTCATGGCTTCATATGCTTGTCCTGCAGTCATAGCACCATCTCCTATAACTGCAACTACATGATTGTTTTTCCCCACCAAATCTCTGCCAACAGCCATTCCTAAACCAGCTGAAATGCTAGTAGAACTATGTCCAGCTCCAAAGGCATCATGTTCACTCTCATCTCTCTTTGGGAACCCTGCTAGCCCGAAAGTTTGTCGAATTGTATGCATTCTTGATCTTCTTCCTGTCAGTATCTTGTGTGGGTATGCCTGCAAATTCTCAAGAATATTAGCTAAATGATTACAAATTATAATCTTTTTCTTTTCCTCAGAAAAAATAACAAAATCAGACCTGGTGGCCTACATCCCAAATGATTTTATCATCAGGAGTGTTGAATACATGGTGAAGAGCCACTGTTAGCTCTGCAACTCCTAAGCTTGAACTCAAATGTCCTCCAGTTTTTGACACTGTATATACTATTTCTTCTCGTAGTTCATCTGCCAACTTCTCCAGATCCTACAATTTTATTCATTTTTTTTAGGAAAAACTTACAACAAATTACTTAACTAGAATATATGAAACTCATTTATTTGAGTTATCCTCTTAAATTAAAATATTTACCTGAATGGCAAGATTCTTCATGTGAATTGGGTAGTTGATAGTATCAAGAACTGGAGTAACAGGCTTATTTCCAGTAAAGTTGAGAGCTCTTTTCTCCCGAGTCTGTCCTTTTATAACCATAGCATTCTTATCATCACTCGGATTATTCTCCAATGCAGCTACCACTCCATTAAACTGAAAGCACCATTAAAAAAAAAATTAAACCATAATCATAAATCATAATATTGCATGGATATGATGTGTTATATGTCTTATATATACAAGAAAATCACCTTTCGCTTGCCAGTTGCGAAATGGGTAGTGGGTTTGTGAAAGAGGGCAGAGAGAGACGAATTCCCATCTTGAGAATAAAGAGAAGAAACGAAACTTGATCTCAAAGCTGCCATTTCTGCTGGTTCAAAACCAAGTTTTAAGTATAAAGTGTCGACTAATTTGAGAAGAAATTGCTTCAGGAGATTGTAAGAGACTGGCTGTGCAACTATTTACTGAGTAATGATCCAAGCTAGAGAGAGATCAGAGTAGCTTGAGGGGAATGGAGAGTAATGTTGATGGTTATATAGGAGTTGTTTAAAGGTCTGGCTGAATAGTCAGTCAAGAATTAACAACACTTAGAACGTTATCACATGACTGGTTAATTTAGGGTCGACCTTCTTGTCTCTTGCCTATTTTCTGTCATTTACTGCTATTTTTCTTTTAAGAATTATAACTCTCTATCAAGTAAGTAAGAATATTTAATTATTGAAGTTAAAATAAAGACATTTTATTATATCCCTTTCTCAAAAAAAAAAATTATATATATATATATAATTATTATATTTATTCGGAGCATAATAAAAAATTAAGAAATGATGGATAATAACAAATTCTAGCCACATCAACATGTATATTAAGATATTAAAAAATTAATTATACTCTAATTAGGTAGATTATAATTTAAAACAATAATTAAAAAAATGAAAATACAGATATTCTTATGGAATCAAGAAATTATTAATATTATTTAATTTGAATAAGTTCAACGTGAGAGAGCAAAATACTGTCATATAAATTATAAAGACAAAAATGTTGGGTAGGTCAGTAGTCCTTTTCTTTGTGCTTGTTTTATTTTTATTTTCTTATGAAAAGATTAGCAGGAGAGGAGATAATTAGACATGACAATTGTGAAATTTTGCGAACTCTGTCGAATTGGAATCTTCTGGTTATTATCTTTAATATTGTTATAAATTTAACACTTTCACAGTTATCTATTTCTATTATATAGCCTACGTCGAATTGGGGTATATCTGAATCCTTATTTTCATGTTAGCTTTTGAATCTTATATTCAATTAATTGGATGGATAGTAAGAAAAATTTAAATTTTAAAAGTTAAATTCAAATAATTTTTAAATTTAAATTAATCTGTTCAAGTTTTAAATGGGATTAAAATTCCTTTTTTTTTTTTTTTTTTGGCATAGGTCTTTTGGGTCAGGTGGAGAATTGCCAGGCATTGAGGAGTTTTAGTTAGTAGTAAACATGATATTCCAATAGTGCTGCATTCAATTCAAAATGCTTGAAGTAGACCAAAGACGTTAACCAAATAATTATTCTGCCGCCAGAATTCACTACTACAATTTCTGAATTTCAAACCTACAGCAGCCTCCATACTCATATATTCAGCAAAGTTTACTATATATTAAGTCACTGATCGCTTGGTTTTTCCACAAGAAATACCAAACAAAATTTAATAAATCATTCAGTCATTGGCCTAATGGAAAATATCTTAAAATTAAACTCTTCAAACACTTGAATTTAATTATGTATTCAATAATCTTTAGGTAAATATCTTCAAGCATTATGAAAGTATTCCCTTTTTGTTTTTTTTTTTTTTTTGGGATTAATTGGCTATCTATAAGTAGAAGTATAATAGAGTTGAGTCGATATAGAGTCAGGCTCGAGCACAACTTGATTAAAAAACCAAAAAATATTCTACATAGTTGAACTCGATTCGATAAATCTTGAATCAACTAAAAAATTAATAGATAGTGTACTCAAAATTGAATTGAGTTAACTCAACTCGATTAAGTTTAAATAAATTTAAATTATAAAAGTATAAAAGTAATTTAATAAATAAAAAAATCAATTATTTGATTAAGTTTGCAAACCTTACGAGTCAGGTATTGTAATACTCGAACTCGAAGTCGACTAAATAAATTCAAAATCCATTTTCTTGCTAGTTTCTGAACTTTTGATGTTTATTTTATTGAGTTTTTCTAACTTCAAAATAAAGGGATAGATATGTTTAAAAGTAATAAAACAAATAAATCTCTGTGTATATAATTTTTCAAAAAATTAAAGTATTTAAATAATTTTTTTTTTTTCAAATAGAAGTGTCTTTAAATGTATTAATCTAAAAGAAAAACTTATTACATTTTTTCCTTTTGAAATAAATATTAACTCCTTTTTAAAAAAAAAAATATTTCAATTGATTATCTTGATAAAATTGCAAGGTTCAAATATTTTTTTGGGATTAGGCCAATTGTGTTTAAACATAAAGAGGAATAAAACTGACAATAAAAGAAAAAACAAATTGGACTGTTAGATAACTGAATATTAAACAATTAATTTTAATAGCAATGATTAAAATAAAAATTAATAAAACGGGGCAGGAGATGATTTGCTAAATAGGAAAAACCTAAAACAGGCTGCTGAGCCTCCAACCTAATTTTACAGAATTTTTTATTCTTTTACTTTTCCATATTATCTTCACATTAATTTTCCATAATTTCTGGCTGCTATTTCTTAAGTTGGACAGAAGAGCACGAGAGAGAAAAATTAAGAGTTTTTTTTCTTCTTCTTTTTTTTTTTTTAATTTTTTTTTAAGAGGATTGTAAATATTTTCAATGGAAAAGGGTCAGAAAAATAACACTCTAAAAAGCTACTCGAATATTATAATATATTGAAGTTTCAAACAAAACAAAAAAATCAATTTATGATGTATCTTTCAATTCAAGTTCTATTTTTCTTTCTATCAATTTCGAATGCTATTATATATTTCATTAAGTTTTACAGCTTTTATGTCTTGTATTTTATATGTGCAAAACGTGCGGAAATAATACCAAAGATTTTGGAATATTTATAACCCCGCAAAGATTCACTTCTTAAAAATATCGGGGAAAATTTGGAATGTTATAGTACTCAAAATTCTGTTAAATTTTAAAATAATTAACGTTAGTAAGAAAAAATATTTTTTTCTCATGAAATACTAACATAATATGTAAGAATATTAGTATAATAAATCAAATTTACAAAGGGTATTAGTATAATATATCCAAGTAAATAATATAATTTTCAAATTTTAGATGGTACAAATATATTATGTCAAACTATAGGGGATAAATAGTATATTTTTCAAAGCTCAAAAGAACTAGTGTATTATGTCAAATCTCATGAAGTAAATAGTAATTTTTTTAAAATATAATACCTTTAGAATCATTTTCAAAAATAAAAAATAAAAAACATTTGAAATAGTCAATACAATTTTTTTTTTACGAAATCACATGTATTTTTAATTTATATGTCAAAGGATTGAAACTAATAATATTTGTGTCGGATAAAACTTCGAAAGACGGTAAAATACTCTCTTAAGAGTATTAAAGTAGCTGCATGCATATTCAAGATTCGAACTCAATACCTCTAATTAAACTGAAAAAATTTTATGTCAATTCATACACACCATTTTCGAAGGTAAATAGTTGGAATTTGATTATAAGATAAAATTGATTTATGTTAAGTATTTTCTACTTATTAATAATATTATTTATAATATTTATATACTTAACGGATATATTGCGCATGATGATTCTTAAATTTGAACCTTCTTAGAAACAACATATGAATCACATTAATCACGTGAAGTTATAAACTACATTGGGAAGCAAATGCGTGTAAGATTTCTACTCTAGCCGTCGTTTAAAATTTTTTTTCATTAACATTAAGAATGTTATTTAATAGGTGTAAAATGATTATATTATTTCATCCATTCCATTTTAATTATTACTTCAGAAAAAATATAAAATTATATTTATCTATCATTTTTATACAATTAATAAAATTTAAATTTTATTTTTCTAATTTTGTCCTTAATATTAAGTAGAATTCTAAAGTAATTTATTATAAGTTTGGACTAAACAATAACTATACAATTTCTTATTTTTATTTGTCATTCTCAACAATTTTAAGTTGAGTCTTTCAAAACTAAAAGTAATTTAGTCTTAAAACATATGCGATAATATGCTTATTTTATTTTATTTCATATTATATTATAAATTTAATAAAAGTGGGTAGGACTATTATAGAGTTGTTCATGGATATCGATTAACTACTTCATCACCCAATCCAATCCGTATTCAAAAAAGTTAATATTCAAATGGTATTAATTTAAATTGGGTTAAATAATTATGTGTTAATACATTTCTGTGAATTGATTTGGTTAAATGTATCAAATTATTCACCAAACCATTTAAAATCATTATATCACTTTATTTGCTTTATACAGACTATTAGACCATTTTGTTTTATTTACTTTTAGGATATATTTCAACTCGATTTATAGTTTGTTTTTTTTAATATATTATTATTATTATTATTATTATTATTATTATTTCCAGATTAAATATTTAAATATATTTCTACTAGAATTATTGACATTTCAAAAGTATTGAAATTGAAAATAATATTTAATGGGTACCCATTTAAACTCATACATAAATTAAAAAAAAATAACTTAATTTTTTAAACTTTTTTTACTCAAAATTTTTATTAAATTTGTTATAAAATTTTTAGAAAAATTACTTTAGTCATTTTTAATAAGTTTACATAAAAATTTTTAATATTATTTTTTCTAAATTGTTTATTATTAAAAATAAATTGTATGATTTTATAGTTAATATATATTTATTACCATTTTTACTGAAAAAAATTATTATTTTTATTGTTAAAAAATTAATTTTTAAAGTTTTTGATAATTTTTTTAAATAATTATACGTTTAAATTATTACATATGCATATGTATGGCAACATTTGATACATATGAATCAAAATTAAATAAATCAAGACGACCAGAAATTGAGCGTGTTGTGATTGAAACAGTACCGATACAATCAAACTCTAATTACAGACTAAAAAAAAGTAAATAATTATTACACGGACTTGTGATACTAAATTATCGAGTGAGACTAATAAAAGAGGTAAAATTGTAAAAATATAATTTTTGGTCTAGCGAACAAGTTATGAGCTGAATACATCAAGACTTAAAATATGTTAAGACAAGTTTGTGAGTAAAATTTCGCATCATAATTTCTCTGTTTAGAGTCCCAAATTAATAAAATAAAATCTAAATCTCGGATAAATTTAAAATTGGTAGAAAAAATACATGTAAAAATTGGTATTATAGTACAATTATAAGAAATAAAATCTTTAAAATAAATTGTTGGATTAATAATTGCAAAACCAATCCAAATTGATATCCAATCCAGTTATATTTAACTTTTTTGGATTGGATTGATTTTTGACCGTTAATTTATTCAATAATTATTTTAATAGACGGAATTAAATTTATAACAAAAATTTAACCAATTTGACCATCAACACTCTTAGGCCATTATATCTATGTTGCGTGTCCGCACACTTTGTGACAGAAAATACTGAATCTATCAGTGCTAACTTAGTCAAATTTTGACAGAATCATAACGTTCAAAGCATTTTCATCAGCATGAAAAATATTAAGGTTGTTAAAATCTCCCTTTTCTCTCTATCTATCCCTTTCAAAGTTGAGAGCAAAGTTATAAAAATCGATCAAGTTAATAAACTAAAAAAGACAGCAGGTTACAAGTTTAAAATCAAACCGAAATCAAATCACTCTATATAAAATTTTTGTAAAATATAATATTTTATATACAGTAAAATAAAAATTATTTAAATTAAACATATTTCATACACAATAATATATTCAAAATATTAAAATTAAAATTAATATATAAATATATTTCTAAATATTTTCAAGTATAATAATATCAATATTTATATATATTATTTTAAAAAATAATATAATTTATTTATCTATATATTTTTTATTTTTTTAAAAATTATAATAAATAATAATGTGAAAAAATATAATATTCAACATACATTTATTTCTCAAGTAAAATATAAAATATTTTATATTGAATTAACTAATTTTAAAAATAATTTATATAATTTTATTATAATATATATTAGTAATATAAATTCAAATTTATTAAATATATATATATATTTCTTAAATAATGTTAATAATTTTGTGAAAAATTAAATTAATATATAGTTATACATTAAATTATTGATAATATAATACATGCTCATGTATTGATAATAAATATTTATAATTCAAAAAATCAAATAATTTCAAGAATTATTTATTTGTCATAGTTTTACTTTTATAATAAAAATATAAAAAACCTAAATATTGATTTTATATAAATCTCTTGAGTAATTTTATAAATAGTTAATTTTATATAAATATAGTTAAGTTCATTTGTAAATGAAACTAATATAAAAAAAAAATGATTCTTTTAACAATATATCACAAATAGTCTGATAGTAAAAGCTTGAGAAATACATTTAAAAACTCCAGTTCAACTCTCACCATGTGCAAAAAATGATATTCTTGAATGAATTTTTAATTTACCAAACCGAAAAAACCAATCAAACTCGGTTGGGTCAATCAGTTTACAGTTAAATCAGTCGATTCGTCAATTGTTGGGGCAACTAAAGCCTCCTAGTCGTCCGGCCTAGTAGCTGATTTTCAATTTTTTCGGTTGAACTGGCTAGACTGATTTTGATAACATTGGTTGAGAGTTTTTCTAGAAAAATTTTTAGGTATATTAAGTTTGTCGTATCATACATAAATTAATTCAATCACATTAATATGTATTTAATTACTTTATTCTCATTAATCGAAGTAAATACAATATATATACATGTGATTTAATAATTGGATTAATATATAAATGACATAATATACTTAATCTAACAAAAAATTTCTCGTTTTTCTAGTTTAATTGAGGTTGATTTTCCCTTTTTTGTTTTTTTTGCTTTTTGAAAATATTCGGGTCTAGACTTTTTATTTTAATGAGTCGTTATATAAAGAAGGTCTCTAATATATTTTTTATTTTTAAATATAGAGTATAAAATGAATTTGACACTTGATATCTAAACAGTTAAATTTCTTTTTTTATTTTAATTGTAATTAATGCATTGTTTTTGTCTTTTGTACATATATTCTATTTTTCTATTAGTGTGTGTGTTTTTTTTTAAAATATTTTTATCTTTATTTACCATAAAAGTTATTTATTTATTTATAAATATTTATTTGTATGAGTAATATGAAGTAAAATGAATAGTATAAATATAAAGAATTTATTACTAAAGATACTCTTTAAAATAAAAAATACTATTGGAAATAATCTTCTTTTGTCTATATTCTGAAAATACTATAATTTGTTTGCTTGAAATTAAGATTAAAAATTTTACAAAATTCAATTATTTCACCTATCCTTCAATCGTATTAACTGAGGGAAAGGGAGAAAATAAAAAGGAAGTCGAAAGTAAAAGGAGAAACGTAAGAGGGAGATTAATTTCTTCTGGGTCAAATTAAAACATTTATATTTAATTTATATATTTTGACGTTACAAAATAAAATAAAATTTGTGGATCAAAATGTTATATATATAATTTACTCAAAACATGAAAAATACATATTAAAATTATATGCATATATATTTAAAATTGCAGATATTGGAAAATTAAAACATTTTCTTTAGTAATAATGCATGCATTAATCCTATTGGAAAATTCAAAGTAACGGCGAGAGTTGACTTAGTGGCAGTGTTGGTTTAGACTGAGAATCAAAATATTCAAAGAATACTACCTCTGTTTTCCTTCCCTGCAGAGACCGGTATCTCAATAAAAAACAATAATTTTTTTTTTTTTGGTTTTGAGAAAGATATTATTTTGAAGTAAGATATTATTACTTCAAATCACAAGACAAAAGCAACCCATCAATTTAAATAATTTTAAATTCCAGTCTTGAATTAATAAATAATCTAATAATAAATTAAATAATCTAATTCAAGTCATCTTTTGTGTTTTTGATGCGAGGGTTTGGTTAGATAAGCGTTAAACAAAAAGTTTGGCACATTTTTAACAATAAATTAAAATTAAATTTAAACTCAACTTCATTAATTTAAATTCACTTAATCAATTTTATTAGCTTAATTAACAAAACTTCAATTTAAATTCAATTAGATTGAATATAAATTTAATTAAATGAATTGAACCTCAATTTAATTTAAGTTGAATTGATATCCTAACTTGTCACCAAATTTGTCTTGCTCTTTTGATATCAGTAAATCTCCTCAAATTCCTTCAAGTCCAGCTTTAAGATTTATACAATCAAAAGGATGAATGAATAGAGTTCAGAACATCAATTGGAGTCTGTTAATTCTCCTAATTAAGATTATTGTAAAGAAAAGTAGAGCACCATACCATCTCTTTTAATAATCTGCCCACAGACAATTTAATCAGTACCTTAAGAATGTACCAGAAAATTCTGGTGTACTTGTATAGTCAAAACCAATTTAATTTTAATTTTAATTAATTAAATTGAACATTTAATAATAAAGCTAGGAATTAATTGGAAGAAGACAATATTGAATGTCTTATAAAATCAAAGCATACAAGCCAAAGTCAAGTTGGATGCAAAAATTAAGTGTTGATTATTATTTCATATGAAATTCAAAAATTTATATGGAAAAAGAAAAAGGGAAATATTCATGCACATAGCCACCCAATTATTACATTTTTTCTTCAATTCTTTTTTTTTTTTTTGTTTTTAAATATGGCATCAAAATTAATTAATCCAATTTCAGAATATGTCAGGTAAGGTTCCGAAGGACAACAAAATACAATATTAAGAGTTTTAAGTTAGTTGTATATTTAGTACTTGAATCGAAACTTTTGATTAAATTGGAAAAATTTCGTATTAATTAATCCATACCTTCTTGATTTATTAAGAAGAAGTTTAGTTGAGTGTTCCTAAAATATATTTTGAATTTTTTTTTCTATTTAATTGACTACTTTTAAAAAAATTTTATAAACTGTATTTTTAAATCTACTTTTGAAAAAAAAAAAAATTCTATTTACCTCCTATCCAAAAGCTATTTCAAAATTTTTTATTAAATTGGAAGAGTCTCGTATCAATTAATCTATACTTTCTTGATTTATTAAGGTGATGTTTAGTTGAGTGTTCCTAAAATATATTTTGAATTTTTTTTCTATTTAATTGACTATTTTTTAAAATTTATTATAAACTGTTTTTTTAAATTTACTTTTGAAAAAAAAACAATATATTTACCTCCGATCTAAAAGCAATTTTCAAAATTCAAAAAAACTAAAAATACAAATTTTTTTTATAGAAACGCTTTTTTCAAACGCAATTTCTAACATACCTTTAAAGTTATTTTAATGTTAAAGCATCTCCAACGATGTTTCTTATTTTACTCTCTATTATATTATAAAATATTCATGTGCATTCCAACAATACTCGTTATCTCACTCCCTATTTTAATTTTTTATTAATAAAACTATCTAAAAAATTAAAAGAGAGAGAGAGTAAGATATAAAAAAGAAGGAAAGAGAGAGAAAAGAACAAAAAAGAGGAAAGAAATAATAAAATATTATTTAGGAGCTTCTATTGGCTCTTAAATTTAAGAAGGAAGAATATAAATTTTAAAAAAAATTAAGATAAGAAGAAAAATAGAAAATCTGTTCGGAATGGTCTCGAGAATCTTAAGTTCAAAACTAATACTCTTTTTTATAGATTAAAGTAAAATAAAATAAAGATGAGGGGACAGAAGGATCTAAGAGAATATATATAATACAAGAGAGACAATTAAGTACAGTGTTATCTTCTATATATTTACATGAGTGCTAATTTTTGCAGCCTTATATATATATATATATATATATGACTTTTTATTTTCACTAGTTTCTTAAGTCTGCCTGTTTTTCTTTTATCAAGATGTTTGTTGGTTAATTTCTGCTGATGATTGTTTTTTCTGTCCATTTTCACGTAGTTCTAATGAATAATGTGTAATTAGCAAGATGGGTTTGATTGTATTGAGTTATTGACTCCAATTTGAGGCTGTTAATCAAACTTTATAACATATAATAACTTTATTTTTTTTCAACTTTTTAAATAACTAATTTTATTTTTAAATTTTTTTAAGTATATAATAAAATTAATTTTATATACTTAACAATAATAAATTATCAATATTTAATAAAAAATAGATTTTAATTATTAAATCTATAGATTAATTATTGAACCAAATATAAGTATAAGATTAATTATATTATCAATCTATAGATTTTATAATCAAATCAAAATATAGAATATTAAAATCTATGAATTTAAAATTCATAAATTTTATAAAATTTACAGATTTTAAAAACTATCAATCTAAATGTAGCCAAAAACAGAAGCAAGTTCATTACTATTACCCATTATTACTTTTACAAGTACTAATCTACCAAGGTGGAAATGTTATTATATGTGCAAAACAATGCAACGAAAATGAATAAATGAGGTCATTATTGTCCATGTATAGTATACAGAGAAAGGAGAACAAAATTGAAACAACTACTACACCCAGAAAGTGAACAGAAAGTTCAAAACAAAAATATAAATAGAAAAAAAAAAGTCATGTTACAAAGCAAAAAAAATAAATTGACCACATGTTGGATGAAAATTTTACAGGTATATTAGTGAGAAAAATCAGCTATGGTAAAAAACCAATAACAGCAAACTTTAACAGAATTTCTGCAACCATGACTAGCAACTTGTAACCATTTCTAATTCTGGCTCATGCTTACAGCAGGAACCCTCAAATTTTCCTTTGATTGAATTAGGCACCTCCAGACATGAGTGTATTACTCAACCTACAAATAACACATTGCTCTCTCAATTAGGCTTTTACACAAAAGATGATGAAAGAAGAGAATATAGAGGCTGTTAAGTTTTGTTTTCTAGCATCTTATAATTCCCAACAGACAGTAGAAAATGAAAGCTATAAATAATTGCTAGTTCATTTTCCTTCTTGCAGGTGCTGAAGTTCTTCGGGCTTCATGCTTTTTTCTGTTTGCAAAATACTACAAATTAACAGCTGCTAATATAAAATCACGATTTCAGAAGCAAACTAAAGTCAATCTCCTAGTGAATTAGGTTCTTTTATGAGGTGTATTTGCATATACAGACAAGAAAGGAGGCCTGTCACCTTCCGGTATTAATGCAGAGCATAAATGCACGGTGAGTTGTGAATTGTAAATATGATCTGTTTCTAGTCACTACAGCTTAGAGATCAAATCAAGTACAGATGCATCACAAACTCGAAAAGGAAAATGGTTTTTTCTTTTTATGTCACAGAAAGGAAAATGATTTAATGACTCATGTCGCTCCAATATTGTTACTTATTTTTTTTCCAATGCAAAGTGAAGCTCAAGCAAATTATTTAAATACTATATGCCTTTGGCACATCCATCAATAGCTTTACTCCATGCACACATGTACTGAGAATTCATAGACATCGCAGCCAGAAACTATGCGTGTAATTGGTGTCTAGTGCATGAGCCTCTAGTCCAATTCCTTTCTCCCTTTAAGCAGATCCCATCATGAATGTACCTTCCATGTTCAATGGTTCCGATGCCCAACTCAATTTAACTAAACCTTAATCCTAAAATAGTCAGTTTAAGGTGAGGATGGCTATATAGATCAATTTTCTCTACTCCAGTATGTTTCAAGGCTACTTTTATTTTTGGAATTACAAACCTGGAAAAATAGATAAGAACAATAGCTGAATGTATTCGGCTTTAATACCTAAAACTAAACAAGTGAAGTGCCTAGAACAAAATAGGAGCATCTCTATAAAATTTGAAGAATCCCAGAGAAAAATAGATAGTAAAAAACACAATTTAATGAGAACAGAGCAACTAAATAATAGATGGAAAAGAAGTTTCAGACTATAACTTCTCTTGAACGCATACTCTGTCTGGGCCTCGCATGCTAAAAGATACTAATTACTCCTGGAATGCATGCTTTTCTTGAGACTATGAAATGATAAATACAGCCACCAACAAAAGAAGGGCACTTGTAAATCAAAAACATTTCTCTAGGAAGAATCTTAATATTTCAAAATATATAGAAGGTTTATAATGCTGAAGTTTCTTTTTCCCCATGTTCTCTAGGCCTACCTCTCTTCTCTTTCATTCTATATAATCCACATGTTTTCAATACCTGTGGCCAGACTATTTCAATTACTCACTCTCAAAACGTCTTCAATTAGTGCACGCATATTCCTTCCGATGGAAGCTCTCATTTCATAATGGATCCTCTCTTCCATTAAATGCCATATACTTAAATACAGCCACCAACGAAAAAAGGTAACAGGCAAATCAATAATATATCTCTTGGAAGATTATTAATTTTCCAACATTTATAGAAGATTTGTTTTGCTGAAGTTTCTTCTCCCCCATGTTCTTTTAAGTCTATTCCTTTTCTCTTTCATTGCCATATCATACATCCACAAGTTTACAATAGATGTTGCCAGACTTATTTCAAGCACCTCACACTTAACACATCATCAACCAGTACATGCACATGCTTCCCTAAGGAAGCTCCCACGTCATAATGGGTCCTCTCTTCATTTGCAAAAATCTATCTTAGCATGCTTATTATGCAACTACCATTTTATGAAAATGCTGTTTTTCCACTCCAAACATTCACTTTTATGCATCATTTCCCATATCGCAATCTTGAAAAATATATTCCCCCAGAGCCAAGTAGGGGAATTTGATGATCAACTTTTGATGATCAACTTAAAACGCCTGCCTCGTTATTCTATTTCAAGCATTCTACTATAATCTTATGATATTCTTCTCACTTGCATCTTTGCTTGGTAAAGATAATAACATTGCATGCTTTTGTGGAATCTCTATGACATGCAGAGTAATCCCACTTCACCTTAGATTACTAACACTGCAACACACATAACAAAAGTTAATTCTTCTATCTAGAAAAACTTGAACTTTGGGAGTGCTCAATCCCTCTAGCTTCTTTTGAATCCTAGAGTGAGTTTTGTTTATTAGGCTATTATCTTCTGTTCTCCTTCCCACTTAATCTTTTAAGCTAACAATGACAAAATAAAATAAACGGTGTGGCCCATCAACTTGTGGCATGAATCAAACTCAACGGTAAATTACTGTTATACTTCCTATATTACTATATTAGAAATTATGGTTAGCCAAATTAGATACCAGTTAGAAGCCAAATAATGAGAATGAAGACTCATTGACATTTCTATTCCTAAAGAACTAGGTGCTACATGATAAGAGATATAAGCTGATAAAAGTTCAAAACATTCTTTATGCCTTGCTTTCATTCCCTAATTTCAACCACTCAAGGAAAGGCAACAAGGATTGATTCAGAATCATATTCTTGATCCCCTGTAACCAAACTAGACAGGGAACAAACCTAGCACATAAGCGAACTAATTGCAGGGCAAGCTTATAATTATCTATCGTAAAAATCAAAGCGAAATATTATAAGATTTATGTTTTTCTTAATTTACCAGTCCAAACCCTCAAAGAGACCTTCTCCTTTAATGGCAGAAGTTTCAAAAATTGCCCATTGACGATTCTTAATCTTATGCAATTCTAGTGACTCAGTAATTGCAGCATCATCAAGTGCACCTGGAAGATCCTGCATAAACCAAAGAATCATCTTTAGACAGAACTTTTATTTAGGAAAACAAAATCAGAAATTGATAAAAATATTTGCTTCAAAAGCTATCTACAATGTACTAGAGCTGAGAGAAAAAGGCTTAAAGAACAGCATTATCAGACCTAAACCAGCCCAACCAGTTGGACTGATGACCCAATGCTCAAACTGGCTCAGGAATACAATAGAACAATACAAGATATTGATTCGAGAACTGATTGACCCAGCTAGTTTTTTTTTTTCTGACTATGTAACTGAAAACCCTTTAGCTGAACCAATTCGCTCCACACATCAAAATAATAAAATGACAAACAGGAACTGCACACAAAATCTCATAATGATATTATCACCAAAAAACACCGAAACACATGAGAAATTAATTACATTATTTTGCTATCACCTCTTTAATTACTATAAAATAATAATTTTCATAATATGTAATGCTTAACCAGTCAATTTCTTTATTGACATACATTTTTCAATATTAAAAACATATAGCTTAATAAGAAGATATTCATTCAATTAAAAGGAAAAACAAATATTATGCTTTTTACTTAAATGACAAAATTGGAAGAGCAAGTTGTAATAAAAATTTTAAAAATTTGGCATTAAAATGTTAAATTTAAACATTAATATATAATAAAGTTTCGAGCTTATTATATTTAGCATTAGAAAAGGAAAAATGCATTCAAATTAGAAATTTGATTTTACAAAATGATAAAAAAATTTCAAAATGTGCATTTTGGCCCCAAAACTAGGTTAAAAGTGCAGATGAACAACCGATGTATTTTGGTACAATTGGACTCCTAAAGTGGCCAAATAAGCCCCCTTTTTTACCTTGCCATCAACTCCACTAACAGGAGTGTTTGTGGGCGCAATTTTACTATTTAAAAAGCAGAATTAATTCTCCCATTTTGACACTTGTCTCTTCTCTCCATTTTGCTTCATTCTTAATTCTCTTTCAAGAGCCGTACTTCTCAGACCAAGTACAATCATAATACAGGTTTCCTTTTTGCCTCCAAGCCTCCTCTATTATCTCCCTATATCAATGCAAACACCTACCATCATCTCCCTATATCAACACAAACACCTACCATCATCTCTCTTAAAAAAAATAAAAAAACAAAAAGGAAAAAAGGTTCTGCTAATATTGGTAATAACAACAGCATGACAGTTCAATATATGATGAATAAATCTTCCGGTGAGCTGCTGATTTGCAGAGCTAGGGATAATGAAGATGAAGGAAAGATAGCAACTGATCGCAATAGGTGGAAGTGAAAGCATGCCTTCATGACAGAAAGGAAGTTTGTTAGGGTTTGAAGCTTCAATGAATGTTGCTGCTGGTATTTCTTCATCTTTTAAAGATCTTCAGAAAATTGGTAAAAAAAAGGATGACATGGGAAGAATCAGTGAGTTTATGGGCTGAAGGAGAAAGCAGTTGAAGAGGAGTGAGACTGCAAAGATCAAGCTGTCTAAATGCCAAAGAGAACATCTCTTAATAGAGAATGAAAATGAAGGGAAAAAGAACGGACAGAACACAGACAAAGGTCAAAAGGGGAAAGCTATTCTGTTTTTTTAATATTAAAATTGGGCCTCACGAACTCTCCTGTTAGTGGATCTAATGACATGACAAAAAAAGTGAGCGTGGGAAGAAAATCGAACTCTAAGGGTCCAATTGGACCAAAACAACATTTGGGGCTCATCTGCCATCTCACCTTCAGCCAGGAAAAGTAAATGACCTGTTTCTTTTTACTAGAAACTCTCTCTCTCTCTCTCTCTCTCTATATATATATATATATATACCTGTTGAACCAATGCTCAAACTTAGGGACTGACTCTGATAAACTGCTAAAGGAGACTATTAGAATTCATTTCTTCATTATTTTTACAAGTACTGAAGGTTTGAGACGCAATCAGGATCCTCTTCAAGTTCAAAGACCTCAAAATTTGTTTTATTCTACATTTGTTAAAGAACAGACAGCTAGGTGCAAGACAAACCTGTTTATTTGCAAAGATTAGAACAACAGCACCTCTTAACTCTTCCTCCTGCCAAAAAAAAAAATTGTTAATTAGAATCAACAAAAGAGCCAAAAAAGAGATACATAGGTGTTGATATCAAATATGCCAAGTTTTATACATTAGAAGTGCAAGGACAGACAAGACAATAACAAAATAATCATTTTCTGCAATGCTGAAAAGTTCAGGACAAAGGTTTTCTCAGTGGCGGAGTCTGAACTCTGAAGTCTCAATTGAGAAAGGATCAAAAGTTAAAAATTTAATTTCACAACCACCTTTTTATAAACAAACTAAATTAGACTACAAATAGCATATTTAACTTGAAAAATATGACATAATTTAATGCACCAAAGAAAAAGAACATGTTAGAGAGAGAATGCACTCTTTGATGAATTAGTATCATATTTAACATGTGGGAGAACAGGTGAAAGAAAATGAGAAATAGAAAATGCCCCATAAATCTCTTAAAATCCATACAGAATCCTGATCTTATATTTTACACTTGCGTTCATGACCAAGTTTAGCTACGTACGGCAGTAAGACCCTAGATCCATAATGGCATCACTATCGCAAAGTTCGACAATATGTACTGCGAGTCAAAATTTTAAGATCCTCATTGTACATATTATGGTTTAGAAACTTAGGAGATGGTTAAATGCTTATGCATTTTGTGATCTTGGTGTCATGATATATAAGCCCAACTCCAAAACGCCACCACGATATCTTAGTTGCCATCTCCAGGAATTATCATATTTACTAGTATATGCAGAATGTGATGATAACAGATGAGAATATAAAATATCTCATTAGCCAAAAAACTATAGCTAAATACAATCCTAATTGTATTACTTTTGTTGATTTAATATCTAAGGCCTCCAACATCAGCCTTAAATTTAAATATGTGCAGAGATTAGTCACCAACTTTGTCATTATGTTACTTGAAAACATAAACCACAGACAAGTGTACCTCAAGGATTGCATGAAACTCATCTTTAGCGATCACCAGCCTGTCAGTATCACTTGAATCAACAACATATATAATGGCTTGAGTATTAGGAAAGTAACATCTCCAATATGGTCTGTGGCATAAATAGAAGCAATCCCATAGAAAGATTAGTTACTTCATCAAAATATCAATCATAATGAACTAACAGAAGTAACATAGACGAAGGGGCAGAAATCCCAAATCCAAGAGCACAAATCTAGAACATTACAATCATGCTCATTTCTTGCATTGGGAACCATATATATCCTGTCAATCACTCATAAAGTCTCCTATTAGCAATTTGCTAACATGATTGGTAAGGAAATGAAAAGGTTGCTTGTTGCGTTCCTACATGAGTAATTAAAGCCAGAAGCTCAAATAAACATATTTTATGTCAGAAAAGCTAATGGTCAACAAAAAACCAAAATGAATAATAATTATTATTCAACTCCCTCATTCATGTTTTATGATACAACAAAATAATGAGCCTAAGCTGAAGGAATTGAATCAGCAGGGTGACCAAGGAGAAACAATTCAGGAAATGAATGAGCAAGCCCAAGGTCCAGCAGAAGCTGACATGTCCAGTCCAGGTGGAGATATTGACAGCAACAAATGAGGAACAGCTGATATGATTGACAGCAATAAATGAGGAACAGCTGATATGATTTTGCTAGGAGTTAGTTACATAGAAAGTTAGGTTAGTTAGTAATCAACTATGAGCTAGACAAATAGAGTAATATTAGCTGGAGGAATAATGCAATGTTCTCAGTTGGCATGAGCTGCAGAGTGTCATTTCTTCCTTATTATATAATTGAATGCAACAGAATGGAGAGCATGGTGAAAAATGAAAATAGAAAATTAATCAATCTCCTCTGCAATTTCTTTCTCTCTCTCTTTCCCTCTCTTCTTCTTCTCTTCTCTTCTCTTCTCTCTTCATGTTCTTCAATCCGCATTCTTCCTTAGGCTCTTAATATATAAGGTCATAAGGGAGCTCTTTGATTTTCTGTTTATAGGAACAAAATATATAGGGATAGAGAGTGTAATATGGTGCATATCACAAGGCAAGGAAGCAGCATTACCAATGTAATAAAGATTTATTTGTAAGAAGTTTTAGCCAAACAAAATAAATCCATCATGAAGTTACCTGATACTTGTCTGTCCACCTGTATCCAAAAAGAACAAAAAAAGAAAAAAAATCTCAGGACAAGAAAGAAATTTACAAAACATTGATTTCTTATAAAAAATGCAAAAATTATACACTTAAACAAGCACAATTCTTTAGTTATTTCTAAACAAGCAGAAAAAATTGAGTGGTAAGAAGGTGTTAAATTGATGAGCCTTTTAACTCTCATACAACTAAACCTCAAACTTGTCTCATTTAACTGGTGGAAGTTAGCACGTATTATGTGTTTCATGGGGAAAAGCACCCTTATTGCAATCTAGTGGATATGACACAGTTAACAATTTCCATACTAGAATCAAAATTAAAAGGGTAATCTTATTTCTCTGAGTTAAAGATAAACTTGAAAATAAACTTGCTTTAGACGAAATCCTGCTCCAAATCAGGCTAAACTACAACTAGAATCAGCTACTATGTACTATTATAATTACATTGTCGCTAAATGATAAGGAAAAAAAAAAAGGAATTTAAACATTTTTTCCTATGTAAATTTAAATCTTGGTAACATGGGCATTTTTATCATGCAATATTATAGCAGGCATTATATGGGTTTGAAAATCAGCTCGTAATTAGTAAAAAAGGAAAAGAAATAAGTTTCTATTTGAGTCCATAGTTTCCTTACATGCATAAGTGCATAACTTTTATGTTTTCTCGGATATCTAGATAGTCATTTTGGTCACTAAACTTGAATTGGCTGCATGTTTTAGAACCCTGTAGCAGTGTACCACTGCCCTGACCTGTCGGGCAATTATGGTTTTTTGGTGCTTGGAGGCTTTTGAGGAACTGGAAGCCATTTAACTAAGCTACAGAAGTCACAAGCACCGAACCACTTATTTTATTCAAGATTGCAAATGCTTTTCAATCATTGAAGGCATGACTCAATATTCACCAAATCACTTTATTCTTTTCTCCAGCATCTCAATCTCTCTTCCTTCTTCACAAACACTTTCCTAACTTATATTGCCCTTCTGATTTGATTGAAACAGATCATTAACCCATCTACTAGAAACTCATCATTTACAAAAATTTCAGCCAGTTCTTTTACAATCAGTCAATCCACATTGCACTTGATGGATCCTTTACCAAACAGATGCCCTAAACCCTCTTGTACAATATTGAACCCCAGATTTCTTCAACTCATATATCATCTCATCCAAAGCATCTTTCTAAAACACCAACTTTTTTATCCCATAAGAGTGGGATGACACCTACTACCCTCGTATCAACAATGATAGTGATAAAATGCTTCAATTTAAAACTAAAAACAAAGGAAGCTAATGATTGACAAACTCTCGATATACATCACTATTTATTTGGGAAGTACTCATCCATGGTCATAGAACAACAAAGCTTCTAGTTTTTTCCAAAATCATGTAGTCTTGTTTTGGTTTGCTTATGAAGAGTGTTAAAAAATTGCATCAGAAACATCATTATGCTCCTTTCTAGTTAAATATGCCTAATAATATTAGTATTCGATAAACTGAAATTATATTGGATCAAAATAAAAAAAATTTGTGATGATTAAACTATAGGGATATTATATGGAGTATGGACATAACAATTTCATACAAAAACATAATAGATGTACAAGTACATGCATACACATTCTATAAGCTACTCAGAACATCAAAAAATTACGGTAGACACAAGACAGTCATTAGGTGTGAGCTAGCCCAACCCTGGTTTGTTGCTTTCATAGGATTCTTTTCTAGTCTTCTTTTGTTCCCTTCAATTCCATGAGTAAATTATCTATGTAATCCTTCTTGTCCCACTTGAGTTGTTCTTCTCATTATTATTATTCTCTCTATGACTAAAATTTTGAAAAACTGAGTACCAATGAAGGCATGAAATTTTCAACAGAAGAAATATTTCTAATTTCATATGAAAGTGTTCACATTATTTAAATCCCGGAAATATGAGTAATTTCATATGAAAGCGTTCTTATTATTTAAGTCCCAGAAATATTTCTAATTTCATATGAAAGTTTTCACATTATTTAAGTCCCCCAGGATATTGTCTCATAAAAGCCCATGTTACAGACAAAAAGAAGAAATCAATACACAATAAAAAACAAGCTTATGCTCTGAAGTAGAAAGAAATTATTGCCTCATGAACTCTTAAACCTTTACAGCACAAATCTATGAATAGTTAGTCACTTATAGCAAAGCTGGCAATTCATGTTGTGTCGTGTCTTCTTTTGTATCATGTTTTATTTTATGTCGCTTTAATCGTATTGTGTACATGTTATATGATACAAAACTATTAGACAGTCAACTAAACATGTCTACACGTATATACATACACAACGCGAGACAATTATACACGAATATTAATAAAATTATAAAAATAATAGCCATACAATATTTATTTATATACAAAATATACTAATACAATTAATTTTACCATAATGTATTATAAATTTATTATATATAAATACTATAATATATATTTAAATATTTTATATAATTTGACTTTAAAATAATTAAATCTTTTATATATTTTTAATCGTGCTTTACCTAGTTAAGCAAGAAAAATCCGTTTATGACATGGTTTTTTTGTGTCTTAATCGTATTGACACGATTATAATCTATATCCGTTAAGCTCAAATCCAAATCTGTCTAAGTCCATGCCGTGTCACAAATTGTCAACTCTAACTTATAGGGCATGTGACTCTAACTATATGCCACTAGGAAATAAAAACAAGTGGAATAATTGACTTACCAAGATCCCATACTTGAAATTTGATGTTCTTGTACTGCACTGTTTCGACATTAAAACCAATTGCTGCGTCCAAAAACCAAATGGATCAATTTGCAGTTCTGAACAGAACAACAATTCAAAATCTACTTTATATACTGAAAAAAAGTTTACAAGTTTCTCTAAGAAGCGGAAAAGAAATAAAGGAAGAATTTTTAATATATTAGCTTATATTTTAAATGCAGATTAAGACAGCAAAACTTATCAGATTCAACTAAGTCAAAAATTTTATCCTTTTTTTTAACCATCCAATCAACCGAACAAAAATAAGAAAGAATACCAACTTGGGATTGTAGATACAACTTCACCCATCTGAAGCCTATCTGCATTAAACCAAAATTATAACACCAAGATGGTCAAAATTCACCAAACACCCAACACATGAATCACACTAATAAGTGAAAAATTCCATATAGAAAAAAAAAAAAAACCATATATATACATACAGAGAATCGTAGTTTTGCCAGCATTATCGAGGCCGAGAACGAGGATCCTAGCTTCTTTATTGCCAAAAAGCGAGTAGAACAATTTAGTAAACAATATACCCATCTTCTAGCTTCGGCTAAAGAACGAGAAATGCAAGTTCTCTGTGCTAACAGAGAACAGATCGTAACAGAATTTGGATCTGACCCCCTGATTTGCAAAGCAGAGCCCTGTTCCTCTCTAAATTAATATTATTTTTTCGCACGGCAAAAAATAAAATGAAAGGAATAAGTGTCAGCGTGAACTTTACGGTGAAACCAAAGAAAGCAGAAGCCAATAGATAGTAAAATATTAAAGAATGAAATTTACCTGAAGAGAAAAGGAGAGGGTCTGCTTGCGAGATACGTAGTAAGAATCGAAGTTTGAGAATTGGAGTGGGGAAGAAGATGATGAGGTAACTGAAAACTGAGATTCGCCCAGAGAGATCAGAATTGAGTTCGTTGGTTTTCTTTCTTGTTCTTTAAACAGGGGCGCATGCCTCTTCCTTTACACTTGTTTTTTTGTTTTTTTCAAAATTATATTTTTCTACTTAATATATTTCTTAAAAATTATTTTTACATTTTAGGATTTTGCATAATCAAATAAAATTCTTCAATCAAACAATTTTACAACAATTTTTTAATTTATTAATTTTAACTTAATTTACTTATTTAGTTAAATATTTATTTAATTGAATATTTTTTACTAATTGCTAATTAAATCTTTCATAAATAGAGACTAACTAAAAACTTTTTATTAAATTTCTTAGTTATCAGTAATTAGATATTAAATATTTCATTCATAAAAATTTAATTAGAAGGCATTATTCTAATTTTTAAAACAGCTGATATTTGTTTAATATTTAATAATTGTTCTAAAGTTTTTTGGTAAAATATCTCAATGAATAGTTGATAAATAATTATAGTTATTAAAAAATTTTAAATTGAAACTTTTTTCTTAATATCTAGTAGTTGATTTTAAATTGTTATTTTTCATTTATACAATATTAATTTTATTAAATTTATTAATTACAAACAGTTATTTTTTTTCAACGTAATTAGTTCAACAATTAATTATTTATGATTATATATAATAAATAAATAGATATGAAAAAATTGCTAAATTACTAATAATGTTTATTGATAGAAAATGTATAAACTTTGAAAATGTTGTGTTATATGTCGGGACAGTCCATGTGGAATTGATCCAATATAAGACCCAAATAATTATATAAGATGCAGTTATTTACAAAAATAACTGTTGCTCAAACTTTCAGAACATGAATTCAGAAAAAAAAAAAAAAAACTTCTTCTTCTCCAATTTTCTGCAATCTCTCCCATTTTCAATTTCATTAAGTGTATGAGGTGTTCATGTCGTGGAAATCTATATCGGATTCTAATAATCAGACTGTTCAAGCATTGGAAACGCAAAATTTATTTTTTAACAAAATAGTTTTTGCTGACATTGATAATTTATAGAAAATATATTCTCATTTATTATATATATTATTTATTAAATTAAGTAAAAGTAATTTTATTGATTCAAATTAACAATATATTGATATAAATATATACAAATCTACGAAAAATTATAGATGATGAAACAATGAAAATATTCACAGCATTCAAATTAATAGCATAATAAATCGATTCAAAGCTTGTTAATACTATAGGAACTAGAATACTTATGATTTCAGTTTTACAACATATTGACGATTATAATATGATTTGTTATCTCAATAGGATCCAATATGTTTTATCTATATGAATTGCCACACAAAAAATGTAATAAACAAATAAAAATTTAAATATATGTGGAATAACTACTTATTTTAAAAATAAATTGATAAAAAAAAAGGGTGATTTCATGCCAATAATAACTAAAAATTACCTTTCATTGGTTAAAAATATGATGACTAGAAAACAAAAAGTTAGAAAAAAAAAAGGAGTCCAGTATAACCGAGAAAGATTAAGAATAAAAAAAATGAATTTCATATATCTTTTATGTTGTTGGGTTAAAAAGCCTAAATTATGGAGCAAAATTTTTTGGGAGTTTCGAAATTCTATACCATAGCTTTATTTCCATTATATTTTTATAGGAGTAAAAAATAAATTTTAGATGCATTATTGCTAAAAAAGACGTTAAAGATATAAAATGAGATAACAAAAATATATTCTTTTTTAATTAGATATTTTCATGTTCGAACTTTGGAATGAATAAAATTTCTAGTATACTGACCATGTAATTATAAAATCAAGAGTTAAATAAATTAAAATAAATTCTATAAAAAATTACAAAGTGTAAATATAGAGAACTCACCTTAAAACTTTTAATCATTGATTTTTTTTTTATGAGATTTGATAAATAAAGAGTATATGCAGGAAGATCATTGAAAATACGGAAAAAATAAGATGAAAAATAAAAGAATATAAAAAGTTGTTTAAAATAAAATGATAAATTAAAATTTTTTTAAAAATGTCATATTTACTAATATTTCCTAAAAAATTTTAAAAATTTGAGGGGAGATTGCCGTCTATGCACATACATAAAATCCTATGATATGATTCTTCTCTGTTAAGAATGTCCAAACAATATATATATTGACAGTTTGCTGCTAGCAATATCGCGACAAATCTAGTGAACTTCATCATTTGGAGGAAGGAAAAATGGTAACAAAATAAGCTAAAAAGTTGCTGAAACCTCCCCAACAGAATACCAAGATCATTATCAAAATGAATCTGTAAAAAAATTATTGTCGAAACCTACCCAACAGAATGACCAACTGATACATATATAAGCTAAGAAGTTAAGGATATACAAACTGAACTTCATATGCTATTGTCTTGGATGAAGCAATAAGCAGGTGCTTGAGTCAATGAATCCTCCAAAACTGCACCAACTTCAAATGTCATCACATGTGATGATATACCTGCCAGTATTATCAAATTTTAGTATTTGTAAATGATTAGTTAATGACATACAAACACCCTTTGTATTGTATTTATCTCGTTCTGCTATTTAGCTCTCAATATGTCATTTCGATATTGAAGGATGAAGTGCCATATTTTTATCAAATACAAAGTGTCAATATAGACTAAAAACTGAATTTAAAATGCAAATTGGATCAAAAAATATTTTATGGGTTAAATGACGAAACGGGATAAATAGGCTTATACCTTATCTGTGATTAAGCAGATACTAATTACTAACCGGAATAATTCCAACCAAAGAAATAAAAATAAAAATAAAAATATCATCATAGAAATCCCATCTAACAGGCCTCTTAGTGTAAACATCTTCATAGTACCAAATAAAATCAACCTTCTCCCAAACATTACACAAGAATCCATCAGTGAGAGTAGTCCCAAGATAAACAGACCCATCAAGAAAATCAGGTCTGGGAATTCCCACACCAAAATCCATAATCTCACAAGTAAATGGCTCTTCAAGTGTGTAATAGAAAGAAGTCCCATTGTTCCACTCTACATCATATAAAACAATGGATAGTTGTTTCTGAAATATATTCACATTCCGGCCTTTAGGCCAATCATACCATAGATCACTCATTTGAAGGTGACCTGTGCTCAAATTCATGTATAGAAGAGCATGGAATTGTTCAGGCCATGGAGTTGGAGTTGGAGATGGAGATGAAGCTAGGGTTAGGGTTAGGATTGAATCAGGCCAATTAGGGTTGATAAGTTGCAGGGCAATGATGATATTTAGATACAATATGTGAAATTGGAGCTTCATTTTGTTATGTGTTGTTTCTCAAGCTTCTGCTATTTGCCTAAAAGCTTGTAAAGTGAAAGCCAACTTTATCTTAAACGTTTGGCTAAGAATAGGGATGAATTAATCGATTTTTATTTTTTTCATTCGGTTAGAATTGGAGCTTTTTAAATTTGTTTTTTTTTTTTAATTCCATTTGGTTTGATTATTGTTCAACGATTAAAGGGTAAAATGCTCATTTTAAAATTTTAAACGTACTCATATATAAAATTCAAATTCAAAATTTCTAATTATTTACATACCAAAAATAATTTAGTTTGATTATTAATAATTAAAAATAAAAAAGAATTAATTGAATTAAAAATTCTTATATCAGTTTGGTTCATTTTCATTCTATTTTTCATGGGATTTGAGTTTTGGCCATTCAATTTTGAATATTTCAAAATCAAATTCATCTATTGTACCTGCCAATTCAGAACCTATATATTGGAATATTATTGCTCTATAATCTATCCATGCACTTCTTCTAATTCAACTTTTTTTTTTCTTCTTCTTCTTTTGGGTTTCGGAATCATGCTATTTTTTAAAATTCTTCTAATTTATTATTTTTTTGTCAATCAATATTAAAAATTACAAAATAATTTATTAAATATCAGTGATAATAAATATTTGAATGGAATAAGGTTAGGATTTATTATTAAAACATATTTTAGAAAAAAAAAAAAGCTGCTTATTGTTTTTTTTGGTATAAAAAACATCTGGAAAATAATTCTCTCTAATGAAAGAAATTACATAACAACATTAGTACTAGGGAGATGTCTTCCTTAAGCAGTACCAACATTATTACTTCATGCTGATATATATCAAACTCTATAATGCAGACTGGAAAATCATTTCCGCAAGCTCCTGCAACATCACAACAGCCAATTAACTTATTAGACACTATCACACTCTCTAAGCTCCTGGAAAATCATTTCATTAACTATTTCCCAGATAATGCATAAACCTCAGCCAGGCATACACTTGTCAGTTGTTAGCTATAACACATTTCAACTACATAATGTGTCACATTTCCAACACGTTTCCGACACCAACACTTGTCAAATATCGACATGAAACAAGACATTTTTGTAATTTTCTAAAAAGTAGAAACTCATTTCTATAAGTTAAAAACACGTTTTTTCCTTCTAGAAAACCTAAAATCTATGTGATACCAATTATTACTCAATGTATTTGATTGTACGTTATTTTTGTTTAATTTTATATGAAAATAATAATTTATAATTATATCTCTTGAATTTAATTATTTATAAATTTATCTTATATTTTTAATATTTATACGTTTCCTATGCGTTTCGGTGTCCTATACTTTTTTATAAATGCTGTTTTCCAGCATCCGTTTTCGTGTTTGTGTCAATGTCCGTGCTACATAGCTTGTTAGTTTCCTATCAAACTCCTTGAGCTAAAAGTTACATGACCATACCTGCTTAGCAGAAGGAACAACCGGTTCGCCCCATTCGATGGCTTTCTTCTCGAGCAATTCAAAATCAGCCTTACCAGCCTGTTGGAAGATGGATACATTATTTGCAATTAACTGCCAGAAAATTAAAGAAAATTAAATCTAGGAAGAAACGAGGGTCTTGAAAATTGATTCATGTTACCTCTACCAATGCTCCAATTTCAGTTTCGAAACTCTGATAGCGCTTGCGAATAAGCTCCGACAAAGAACCATCCTTCATTTAACATCACATAGTTCATTTAATATCATAATCAGGATAATGAAAAGATCTCTATAAGAATTCAACTCATTTGCAAAGTGAAAACCTCACCTCAATCAATTTAGCAGCATTTCGGAGTCCACGAGCCAAGGTATCCATTCCACTAATATGAGCAATGAATAGGTCATCAACATCTGTACTCTCTCTTCGCCTACGTACCGTCAAATCAAATGTAATTATTAGGATTAAACATATATTGTGTAAAGATACAAGATAAAATACTGTATGCTTCTGCATAAAAGAAGGAAATAATTAACTAAGAAACTAACAATTTTGCATCAAAATTGAACCCTCCTGGCGCCAATCCATCCTGTATCAAACAAAAGTCGAACCAGATAGTGTCACTCCAACTGAATAAGCAAGGTCTTCAATTTTCACAACCAACTGAAACTTACATAGCCTTACATTTTTAATCACACTAAGCATAACCATAGTTGCCTCTGCAATATCCGTCATGAACTGATCTGTATCCCATCCTGTATATATAACAATGACATGTGTTACATCCCTATATCTCAGTCAAATTGTTGATTTTTATACATAAAAGAGGCAAAATTTGGGAAGGTTATGGATAATCTCTTACCAATTTGAGGATCACCAGTGTTCGCATCAATATTTCCCAGTAGACCATTGATTCTTGCAGTTTCAAGCTCATGATGACAGCTATTGAATGCAAAAACATTTCAGATATATGGCAATTAGTATCACAAATAACAAGCAAGCATAAAATAGATGACATGTGATGTACCTGTGACCAGAAAGAGTGGCATGGTTGCATTCAATGTTGAGCTTGAATTCTCCTAGGAAATGAGACAGAGGGGCACAACTTTAAAAATCAATCATCACAACAAATAGAAAACACCATCGAGAGACATATTTCAACTCGTATATGATGAAACACTAGAAATTCATCTATGATGGACTACAGAACATAAGACTAATTTGCAGTGTTAAGCTAGGAGTTTCAAAAGTCTACGATAAAATAGAGAGGTGCTGCTATTTGAAACATCCAAGGGATGAAAGTTCATCAGAGTTATGCTTAACTAGCAGATTAAAGAAATACACACAATAAATTAAACTAGCACTTGCAAAATTGTCTAATCATGGGAATAACATTTAAATATCTGGTTAGTGTATAACACTAAAAATATAAATAGAGTTTTAAATAGATATTCTGTAATTAATGTATCACTGATTACCAAAAATGATATATGCGAAAAAAAAAAGACATGTTATTCCCCTAAAGGTCCAGGAATTGATACAGGATGCTCGCATGTCATAAAATTTAATATTAATTCTAGTGAGAAAAAACACAGCATTAAAATATCAGGGGTGCATGTGTGCAAACACATATTTGCATGAATACAGAAATTCTTTTATTAGAATGCATGTATATTTGAATGTCATAACATCAGAAGCAATTAAGATAAAGTCAAGATTTACCTAGAAGGCCATATTTTCGTAAGAAATTAGCTGCTGTTGCAGCATCCCAATCATACCTGACAAAATAACATCCTACATAAACACAAAAGGCATTCAAGGGAAAAACAAAGATAAATAAATGAATAAAGGTAAGATACATACTGGTGTTTGGTGGGTTCCTGGGGCTTTGGCTCAATTAGCAGAGTTCCTGAGAGCAGAGATGGAGGAAACAGAAGCCAGTATTAAAACATTAGTTGCTAGTTTTTGTATGGCATCCATGTGGTGTTTGCTAGTTTTTTTATAAAATATTGTATTTTATTCCATACAGGTTTGAGCTTTTAAGCTGACAAATTCACTCTGTCCTAGCATGAGGCACATGTTACGAAATGAGCATAAGTTACCATTAAATCCAATCTTCTTCTTGTAAGCAACAGCTGCTTCCATAAATCTTGCCTGTTCATACAGCAGCATCAGTTAGTTTAAAGAATATATGCATCCATGTGGTAAACCTAAGGCTACTAAAAAATATATATATAAAAATTAACTTTATGAGATATATGAACGCATGAACCAAAATGTTTTACAAAGAGTTGCATAATACCATATGATCAAGCTCCCTTTCCATATCAGTGTTCAAGAGAGACTGGTAGCCTTCACGACCGCCCCAAAAGACATAATTTTCTCCACCCAAGTAATGTGTGACCTGTTGATAAATGTATAAAAAGACAGGCTTGGCATCTAGAATAAGAAGCAGCAAGCAATGCAGGCTATATTCACAACTTCACAATATTTAGATTATGCACACACCTCTATTGCCTTCTTAACTTGAGCTGCACCATATGCATATACACCTAATTCGGAACTGAAAGGAACAAACTATGTCTCAAGTCAATGACTGAAAGATCAAAATACCATCACTAGCACACATTCAACTATCAATAAGTATACATTACCTAGTAGCGGCACCATGCATGTAACGAGGATGCAAAAACAATTGAGCAGTGCCCCATAAAGGTCGGATCTTGGTTCCCTGTAGAGGAAACAAAAGTTGAAAATTGAAGGACTTGATAGGGAAAAGGACATGATGAGCAAGTATATGCAACAAGAACAGCCTTTGGTGTATGTTAGAAGCAGCATCAAGCATATGATCCTAATAGAACTATAAAACAGGCAATCTTGCATCCAACACTAATGCGTGCAAAATTGGCAAGTATGTTAGCTATATGAATGAAATTGATATCCAAAAGGAATTGCCACAAAATAGATGGTAATTGTTGACAGCAACAATAAATGGCCTTCTCAACATGCCCGTGAAGTGAAAATGAAATAAAATTTTCAGATGGGAGCTACACAAGGCTTTTTCTCAACAATGAAGGGCTGAGTTTTGGCGATAGTTACATTTCATTTGTCAGTGAACAGAGAAAAGGCAATATTTATATAAAAATCCTGCATAAATTATGAGCTCAAGATTATCTCTTAAATTGTCTTATGCACTGAGATCTGTATGACAACTGGTCACTGCACATAGAAACAGTTAAGATGACTAGGGTGACAGGTGTAGAATCTTTAAGTCAACCATGGTAGTTGACAGCTGATTACATATAATTTCCATTTTCACTGAAATGGCATTTGATACTTCCTATATGACTATTGGGGCCTAATTCAACTTCAACGAGGCTTTATGATTCAAGGACACAAGGAAATTTGAAAATCTTCTAAATGAAAAAGGGAGCAAATAAAAAAATCCAAATTCAAAAATCAGAGTTAGAAGAGATCAAACATTTCATAATAGTAATTATTATAATTGAAGGTGGTGTAAAAAATAGATATTGTAACAAAAAGATCAAGCAACTAACAAGAAGTAACAGTGTCTGCTGAAGTGAGACAGGGCATAAAGAGAAAGACTAGGTCAAGTTCATTCTACCCTATGCCCATTTATTGATGTGATAATACCTGGAGTTCTTTAGCAAGGGCTACCACTTCATCCAAGTTCGCATTAGTTTCCTGCAAAAGAAACAGAAAAACAACAATCAAATATTTGCAGCATGCTGACTTATGAACAATGGAAATGAAGATCATCAATATGAAAACACATTCAGGGAACAATTTGATTTCTCACACTATAACATTGAAGTGAGGAACCAGTTAAACCCTACTAACCTTAATTGTTTTTCCAGCAGGGGCTATATCTCTATCATGGAAACACCACCTATCAACTCCAAGCTTGTCCAGGAACTCAAAGTTGGCTCTCACTGAATCATGTGTCAAAACAAAAATATATGAATATACTATGATATTTATAAACCAAACCACGCAAAATCATTGCTTAATACAAATGAACATTACTTCTTCTTTTGGCCATAGCCAATGAATCGGTACCATCCTCCCAAGGCCAATATTTGGTTGGTGCACCAAATGGGTCACCACCTGTTCCCCGAAATGTATGCCAAAATGCGATGCTGAATCTCATCCAATCCTGTGGCCAGAATTAACTTTCAGTAACAACCAAGCAGTTGATGATATCATATTAAGAATGAGATTCCACCTTCATTTTCTTCCCAAGAATCACTTCTTCTGCATTATACCATTTGTATGCAAGTGGATTTTTGCTGGAAGGACCCTGCATGTAACAAAGCATATATTTATTATTTAATATTTAAAGATGCATTTTATGCAGAGAAAAATATTTAATATCAATTCATGAATAAAATTTCCATGCAAGAATGACTGCAAGATATATAAAACAAGGAACAAAAACATTGAGAATGCAAAATCACTGAACAATTTTCCAGATGTCAAAAAATAGATTAGAAGAATTACAAAAACTCAAGCTCAAAAACTAAATAATTGCACACTCACCATGAAGTTAAAGATAAAAATATCAGAAAAATATTTTACCTCAAACTTAATTTTAGGAATTCCAGGAAAGAATTCTCCTTTCCATTCCTCTGAATCACCACATTCGCTGCTAGGACTAGCAGGGCATATTGGTGGAGCAGCTGCAACCTGAATGCAAGACAATGAAAAAGAAAATTAGTGGAAAAGCAAATTTTTGCCAAAATGAAAATAAATTCCTCAAAAAGTGATCTTCTTTGAGCCTTACCACTCCAGAAGTGAATATATTCAAGCAAATGAGAAGCAACAATACCACCCCACTTTTCATTTTGATCTTCTTATCCATATACTGTTATACGCAACATAACAAGGAATAAGCACAACGTTAATTGTCGAACTGCAAAAGATCTAAAGAAAAACAATGAAAAAGATATGTTCATAAACATATAATTTTATTATGATCATAGTCACATGCACACATAGAACCATAATCAAATTATGACAGACTTGGTAAGATCAGTCCATAGAAAGACCCTATAGTTCAGGAAAATAATCAATTTAGATCTCCAACTCAGCCCATATTAAACAACCAATTGAACATCTATTAAGCCTAATACTGGTCAGAGACTAGAGCCGATAATCCCCACAATCTACGCCGAAAAATTAAAAAACGGACTAATAAAAAACATAAATCAAATCAAGAGTTAATCTCGCCAACAACCCATCTCTCTATCACTCTTCTAAAGTTCATCAATGCCAGCCCTGTCAGCCAGCACCGCCATAGGCTAAAAACATGAAGCTAAGAAGAAGAATTATTATGTGCCCAGAAACTAAAAAAAGTTCAAATATTGAAATTAAAACAGCAAATTTGAGTCGAACAAATAAAGATGAAGAACAGTTTGATCATGCCTTAATCCTTTTCGACTAAAAAAAGAAAGGATTGAATAAGTAGAGAGAGATTGACTTACAGATAATGTAGATTGCAAGAGAAACCAAGTGACTGTATTCTTTGGATAAAGGCGCTGACACTCTATGATATAATAATATTTATATAGGGAAAGAACACAGCTTTCTTAGGAGATAATAATTATATATTTAGGATTTTGATTTGATTGAAATTGATAACAAATTTGTAAAAGTAGAATTTGGGTGCAACTAAAAGATTTGTTTTTTAAGGATTAGATTTTATTAATGTTAAACTCAATCAAAACTTAATTTCCCATAATAGGCTTTTCGGTGCTGCTTTGACCGTCCATATCCGTATCACAGAATATCAAAACCAAAGGCATAGGTATATTAATTGAGTTAGTTTTCAATTAATAAAATAAAGGCATATCTTTAACAGCAGAAAAAAGGGTTCTTTTGTCATCTAATTAATTATTTTATTTTTATTAAATTATCAATTAGCTCTCAATAGGCTAACATTCAACTCTCAGAATCACTTTTATTTTCTATAACTGAAAATTTTGTAAAGAGTCATTAAAGCAAGATAAATGTATTGTTTGATAACACCCACCTAGATTATAAATTATATTATAATCTACTTTGATCATAAAAATAATCTAATTTGACCAATAATCTGTATTTGGTGAAATAGTTTATTTAAAAAAAAAGCTATATTATAATTTCTAAAAAAAATAAGGTAGTAAAACTAATATTCAAAAATAATATACTAGATTATGGTTTTTTTCCTTTTATACCCTTACTCTTTTTATCAAATAATAATAACAATAATAATAATTATTATTAAATTATATATAATATAATTATTAAACTATTTAATATGTATATATATAATAATGAAATATTAGATTATAAATATATAATATATATTATATAATTTATTTGTATTATATATATATAAATATATCATTTTACATTTTTCAGCTAGGTTTATCAAACATTTTCAATTAAATTAGCTAGATTATTAGTTACAAGATTTTCAGTTACTAGATTATTAGCTACAACTAGATTATCAACTAATTTTACCTAATAGAGCCAAAGAATGTGTTTTTTATTGAAAAGGTTAGTGGATTGTAAACTACATAATATAAATAATTATTTTTTTATATTCATTATAAAAATATTGAATTTTTAAGATTGGAATAAAAAGATTTAAACTCGAACCCATGTGTTCATATTTTCCCTAAAAAAACCTTTTAAAAGAACATGTTAGCCAAGCTTTTGGATGATTATTGGATAAAAAGGTAAGATATTTTGATTCATTATATGGGAACTTTAATTAGTAGAAAGAGAGTGACATAAGAAGTTCTGAATAAGAAATTTACAAGCTATTCATCTTTCTTTTAAGTCAAGAGAAGTGGCTTTTAATCTTTTTTTGATACTCCTAGGAGATTTTGCTGGAGAAGAAGTGATTTTTAATCTTTCTTTGCTTGAAATCATCCATTAATGTTTTTTTTTTTATCAATTTATTAAATAAGTGACTATTTCTGATTTTGTTGTCTTATTATGCCATTTGATTTTATATTGTCCAGTTATAATATTTTGTTTTCCATTATCTTGTTGTGAGATTTTTTTATACTGATGATTCAGACAGGCAAAATATATTCAAGTCTACAAAAATAATAAATCAGATTATGATCATCAATATATTTTAAAATTAAAGTTATAAATATTTTAGTCACTAGTATAATTAAATTTATAGGCATTGAATGATTTATTATATTATTAACATGAGTACTGTAAATTTTTTTATTGTTTCATCTTATATGATTTTTAGCTGATTTATATTTATATTTCAATCTAATTTGAATGAATGAAATTATTTCTAAAAAAAAGAAATTTACAGAATAATAAGTTATAATATATGCTATATATGTAAAAGTAATAATTATTTTACAATTAATTGATTACAATATAATAAAAAGCTATTAATTATGGAAAAAGTCAAATGAATAATTAAACATGACGTGTCAAACATGTTTGTATTTTGGATTAATATATGAGTCAGCATTGACACAGCTCCAAGACCATAACGATACTGATACTATTTCACACGAACTATTTCTATTAGGAAACCGAATTCTTTGGAATTATTTTATTAAAATATTTTTAGTTCAGAACTTTTAGGGATAAAGTGCGAAAATATTATGGAAGTTATATAAAAAAATATTATTATTTTTATTAAGTCTTTTATGCCTTCAAATTTGAAGTGATGGCGAAAAATCATCTATGATCTAGAGGTTGAAGATTTTAGAATTTTTTTTTTTAAAATTCATATTTAAAAAAAAATATTAGGTGCTTTTAGTTTTTATTAAAAGTATTTGTTTATCAAATTGAAATATGATAGAGGTTAAGGTGTCTCATTTGATATCAAAATTTGTTTTGCCAAACTAAGATTTTATATTCTATTTTGATAGTCAACTCTATTTTCATTAAATTACCACTAGCTTATTCTAAAAACAAAAATCAGAATTTAAAGTCTATAAATTTTAATAGGTCAACTCAACCCCTCCTTGAGCTTTTTGGAATCTACAAGTTTGATATTGTGTCGATTCGACTTGATTATACCCCACTTAGAACCACGAGGAAATACATATGTTTGTTGATGCTTCTTTCATTTTCTTGTAACCATTAATTTATCTTTATTAGAGCATCTCTATTGGCTTGCTAATCAAAATTGCAAAATGAAGTCACATTATGGAATTTCACGAGTAATTTGCAAGTTCACTGCAGTAGAGTATGAAAAAAGAGACAATTTTAGATGAATAAAAAATATTATAGGTCGCACTTTTCTTATTTTATAATAAAATTGAATAAAATAAAATAAAATAAAAATATATATTTTAATAATTTATTATTAATATTAATTAATATATTATTAACTAAGGTAATAAAAATTGAAATATTATTAATTTAAATGATAATTATTATTAAAGTGTTGGGTGTGGGCTTGTCCCAGCTCAAGACTCAAATAAAATAATATAAAAGAGGAAGTTATTTTACCCTCTCATAAAATTTCAGAAGAAGAATATGTTCTTCTAATTCATCTTCTCCTTCTTTGAATTCTTGTTCTCCAAGGATCAAGAAGTGTTCACATTGTGGATTTAAGTCCGATTCTAATAACTGGACATACCTAAAGCATTGAAAACACTCTGGATCACACTTCAACAAGTAAATTTCCGTTTCCAATCTCGAATTTACATTGATATTAGAGCCAAATCGTGTTTTTGTCATTGAATTCGTGATTAGAATGTTGATTATGCCATAATCCATGAAAATTCACAAAAAATCCAAAATTTCTTCAATTTTTCGAGGAAAATTTTTTCTGTTTCATGGTGCATATTTGGTATGGTTGGAAAGCTCTTGTCACAAGCTTTCCAAGAGTACTTTTTCATAATTTTTTGACAAATTGTTGAATTTCTATAAATTTTTGAAGTTTCTGATTGCAATTTGTATTCTTCAATTTATAGAAATAATGATTTTTTACGCAATTCCACTCTCATTGATGTTGTTTGTTTCTCAAACATTGTCAAAATGGTGTTAAATTCAAATTTTTTTGGTCATAATCCATAGAAGATCATCAAAAATACATGAAAAACTAAAAAATGGGTATGTAACGACCATTGGTGATGACGCGTGTAGTACACACTACATGTGCCGCCAGAGGAGGGTGGACAGCGATTAAGGCAGAAAAGTACCACGCCATATGGTAGTCACTCATTGATGGGACGATTTCTACTGAGAAATTGTTTGACACGTGGCGCACAAGGAATAGCGTGATGTGGTGCGCTCTTACTAAGCTGGCGCTGATGTGTCTGCCAACATGGCGCGATAACGTTGTGTGCTGACAACACGTGGCAACTTGTTATTGGTCCACGCTATTAGGTTTAATGACATAGCATATCAATATCATGTACACATGTCACTGCCATATGGCACATGGTCGACACTTGGCTCTCTCTAGTAGGTCCATATGGCGATGATGTGGTGGTCAACAAAAGTCAATCGGCATATGGCAATGCGTGGGTGGCACGTGAAGCAGGTATGGAGTCTCTCTTAGGCATGTGCGTGCTCCGTTGTCGATGTAATTTTTTTAAAGTGCTTAAAATTTAATTTTCTAAATAATGGGCATTTTTCTAGAATTTTTAAAGCATGTTTTGACGTGTTTTTTTGTATCAAAAAGTGTTAATATTTTGCATGAAAATTAATGAGATATATATATGTTATGACATGATTAGAGGTGGCAATGTGATTTGCTCCTAATATGTGATGTGCATTTGTTTTATTGGTTTATTATGTATGTGAAAAATGCACATGTGATATTGTGGGAAATGTTAGGTTGATAGATTAATTGATCTCACATAATATAATGGTTAGTGTATATTTAAATTAAATAATAATAATAGTTCTATGTTAGTGGGAATTGATTGGAATGTGTAGTAGTACTTTTATTTCTACTACATATATTAGGTTATTATTGATTAATTTAAGACATTATGATATAAAATAATTTTTGTAGTAAGAATTGTGCTAAATCTGTTTGTGATCATCATTCTAAATAGTTGATATGATTGTTATAAAAAGTATAATTGCTGACTTAAATAAGAGAGATAACCTGAATAATAATAATCATGATATTTGGTATCATAAAATTCAGTATCTCCTGGAAGAGAAAAAAATGTTTGAAACTATTACACAACTGATGGCGGAGGGAATGATATTTTAGGAATCTGTTTGTGATTTGCTCCTGACTTATATTTTAGCAGTTGTTTGATATTGACTGAAACTGTATTTAATTAGATAGACCACAAAGAGAGGGAATGATATGCCTTTATAGAATTTTGTCGGATCCCAAAGGGAATTCAAGTTGATGTTGCAGGGAGACTGCACTTTTAATCTCCATGAAGAGTTTTATATTCTTGAAATTCGATAAAATTTAATGATTTTTATTGTTTTTGCTTGGACTTGATTTCAAAATTGTATTTGATAATGGTTGTATGTAATTACTTTTGGATAATATTTATTATGGCTTTAGATATTTGTTAATTAGTTCTTATATTGTTGAACATTATTTTATGGATTTATATAAATCTGTATTTATTATTAGCAATTCAAGTAATATTTTAATAAATGATGATGTTAGGCATGCTAGACTAGGATACATTGGACAAGATTAGCATGCCACTTAGAAAGATTAACAAATACTGATCTTTTAGGTTCTGTTTGAGAATAAGGATTTGTTTATGAGCATTGCCAAGCTGGAAAAAACAACAAGATTACCATTTAGTAAAGTCAATAAAGCCACATTTCTTTTATAACTTGTCCATTCTGACATTTGTGGCTCATTAAATGTGAGAGCAAAACAATGCTCACTTATTCATCATATTAATAGATGAGTTCACCAAATATGATCATGTTTATTTAATTCTCCCATAACTCTAAAGCATTAAACTGCCTCATATGCTATAATAGATTGGTTGAAAATCAATTAAATGCAAATATTAAAACATTAAACACCGATCAAATACGTGAATATCTATTCGACTAGTTTAAAAATTATCGTTATGATAAGGGTATAGCTAGATAGCTAACTATTCCTTTCACTCCGTAACAAAATAGTGTAGCAGAAAATAGGAACAGAACCTTATTAGATATGGTTAGGTCAATGATAGAGCAAGTTAATTTGTATATTTCCTTTAGAGGAAATACACTACTGACTGCAGCCTACATACTTAATCGTGTGCCATTAAAATATGTTCCTGCCACCCCATATGAGTTATGTAAAAGCGAGAAGCCTAACTTAAGTAATATGCACCAAAGGGATTGCGCGGCTTATATTCATAACACTTCTCATAAATATGGAAAACTTGGTCTAAGGGGAAGATATTATCTTTATAAAGATACTCAAAATTCTCTAAAGAATAAGTATTTTTTTTGGAAAAATACAAATGGAAGAGTAACAAAAATTGAGTCATGAGATGTCATTTTCTTCAAAGAGAACTTTCCTGAAAAAGGTGAGATAAATGAGAATTTTTGACTGTATGAAATAAAAGATCTTGAGTCCAGTGGGAGTGCAAGAATGGTTGCATTAGCCCGACAGGATATAGAATATCATGCTCTTCCTAAAGCAAATGGGAGTGAAAGTTGTCTGATTGTGTTCCTATGGAACAATATTAAGAGCACTCTCATCCTCGATGTAGTAACCTTAAAAGAATTTCCTGTCATCGATATTGAGATTGAGGGGAAAACTTTTATAATTGCTCCAGATAATTAAGAGCCTAAGATTGTACAATAGGCTCTTTTTGGTCTTAAAGCTCCTAAAGCTAAGGAATGGGTTAAAGCTATAAAATAAGAAATGGATTCAATAAAATCTAACTGAGTTTAGGATTTGGTTGATTTACTGCCAAGTCATAAGACTATTAGGAACAAATGGTTTTTTAAATATTAAGTGTAAGGCGGAAGGGACAATTAAAAGATATAAAGCTCAATCAGTAGCCAAGGGCTGCACATAGTAAGAGGAAATTGACTATGAAGATACATTCTCGCCTATTATTAGGTTTGTGTCTGTTCATCTCTTTCTAGCTATTATGGCATGGATGAACTTAGAATAATATCAAATGGACATTAAGAATATTCTTGCGAAAATGAAGAATTAGATGAAGAGATCTATATGGATCAACCTTTAAGCTTGGAACTAAAAAGACAAGAGCGCAAAGTTTAAGGACTTAAAGATTTATTTATGGTCTTAAGCAAGCATTAAGATAATGGAACTTCAAATTTCATCAAGCCATGTTAAAGGATGGTTCACGATGATGGAAGAAGACCATTGAACGTATATTAAATGTTCAAATAGTGGTTTCATAATTTTTTCCTTATATGTCGATGACATATTGATAGCAGGAAATGATAAGAAGTTAATAGATGTTACCAAGAAATAGTTATCATTGAACTTCGAATTGAAAGACAAGGGTTAGGCTAGCTTTGTGCTTGGTGTTAAGATCCTTACGGTCAGGCTAGCTTTGTGTTTGGTGTTAAGATCCTTACGCTTGAAAAGACTTCTGGGTTTATTTCAGAAGACTTGCATTAAGAAAATATTAGAGCGTTACCATATACATGATTGCAAGTCGGTGGATACCCCAAAAGAATTTGAGCCTTAAGTCTTGATACGTATCTCAAAACATCTAATGAAAACAAACTAATGTCCAAAGTACAGTTTCTTCAGCGCTGTTAGTAGTTTAATATATGCAGTGTATGCATGCATTCAGACATTTGCTACACCTTTAGGGTAGTGAGCAAATTTCAATATAATTTAGGTTTGAAACACTAGATGACAGTCTAAAGGATATTGAGATATATAAGAACTTCAAACTATGTTCTGTGGTACCAAAGAAAAGATTTGCGCTAAGTTAGTATTATAGATATTAATTGGGAAAGCGATCTTAATCAGCGTAAATCGATTTATAGATATGCATTCTTGCTAAATAATTATGTAATTTCATAAAATAGCAAGACGCAATCTTGTATAGCTTTATCAAGAGTAGAAGCTGAATATATGGCTTGCTCCTCAGCTATACAAGAGAGTTTTGTAGAAAAAGATTTTGCAGCACATAAAATTTTTTAAATCAACATATGAACCTGTAACAATTATTGTAACAGTATAGCTGCATTAACATGTGTTAAGGATCTGAAATTTCATTAAAAGACTAAATATATCCAAATTAGATATCAATGTGTTAGAGACTTGATCACACAGAAGAAAGTGGTATTGAAATACATTCATACAAATGAAATGGTAGCAGATCCATTTACCAAACCAATAGCTAGGTATGTATTTGTTAGACATGTAAGATCCCTGGGCTTATGTAGGATGTAGTCAACTTACATATGTTGACAGATCGCTTGTATTTTACTTGTAATGATGTGGAGTACATTTCTCATGATTCGCTAGTTTTATAGTTATTTTTATTATATGAATATATTAGAAATGTTAATTAGTACAATTCGATGAAGTATGTCGATAGACTTAGATTGACTTTCTTATATGAGTAATCGCCTCTAGCACTATTGAGCAAGTAGAGATGAGTCCAAAATTTGGATGGCTAAGACGCAATGAGAGCAGATTTAGTCACACTATTAAATAAAAAGGTCGCCTTGATGAGGATTAAGATGAGATTCTTCTTATATATATAAGAATCGATATGAATGACTTCCCCACCATTCATGTATCTATTTAGAGGAAGCTGAGGAATATTTGTACGCTCGCTTATAGATCAACAGAGTCATTGAAGTCTCATTCCTATTATTATGGATAGACTAAATAATAAAAAAATACAATTAGGGATTCAAATTTTGAAGATATTTATTTCGGTCGAGCCGAGCTAATAGGATGAACTAAACGAATTCTGCATGATGAACTTTGTATCGCGCACATCCCTTAGATGAGCTATATAAAGTCACATAACATAGAAGGGAATGAAAAAATACAAGATGATATAAAATAAACACAAAGATCCTATAAACAAACGTATTTTTTTAATTGCCTTTGCTACTTGTTTTTTCGAATTATATCAAGATTTCATTCCTACAATTACGTATTTAAGGATAATAACCCATGGGAAGGACTGAGGATGGGGAATTAGTATACTAACTCCATTTCTTCCTTCCCCCTTCTTAGTCCACCCTTGTTGTTTAACATTGTTGAATATGCAGACAAAAGTTTCAGATTTGTCGCTTTAAGAGTGACAAAACCAAGACTTATATGATTTATTTATTTTATGGTAGCGAGATATACACTATTTCATCTTCGAAAATGAAAGAGTTGCTCCATCATAGCATGCACTTCATACTACATGTGCAAGAGGACCTATAAAGAAGCGAAAGAATAAATCCATATTTCTTTGCTATGTGAGTCCTAGAAATCCTGAGTATGAATTTCATTTATATTATTACACTTTGTGACTTTTGACTATATCATGATGTGATGGACTAATATTGGTTGTCTTAGAATGTACCCTATAGTCATGAGATGATTCGACTTAATGAAACACTCGTAGAAAATCGAGTTAATTCAAATCCGATTCATATGAGGGCGAAAAAAGGGTATTTTTGCTTATACATTCATTGTTTGTACTTACTGATCGGGGTTATTTCGCTTAATATAGCTGAAATAACTTAAAGTACAAAGTAATTGAAAAGAGTGATCTGAGTATAAATTTTTTAGGGATTGAATGATTCTCGATCATGTATATTGAGAAAAATACTTAGGGTAAATAAGCATATTGTCAAGAGTAATTACATCATTGGGTTGATGTCTCATACATGGCTTATAGTTAGGTCCGTATTAGAGCTTCTACCATTTGTGTGCTTCAGGTCGCATGATTTGTTTGCCTATATAAATGATTTTCTATCCGAGTTTGAGTTATTGGGGTCACATTTTAGGATGAGCCAAGCTTACTATGGGCGAGTGGGAGATGTTGGATTTTGGTGGATTTGGATTGTCCAGATAGGCTTGACTCAGCCCAATACCCAAATAAAATAATATAAAAGAGGAAGTTATCCCCTCTCAGAAAATTTTAGAAGAAAAATATGTTCTTCATTAGACCTGGCCAATGGTTTGGAACCGGTGGTTCCACGGTTCAAAAAAATTTGAATAGAACTGGAACCGGACAAGGGACGGTTCCAGGCCAGTCTGGTTCGGCCGGTTAAAATTTTTTATTTTTTAATATAAAATTAAATTTAAAAATAATGAATGAAAATAATTTATGAGTTAAAAAATACAATTAAGGTTAAAATAGCGTATTATTTATATAAATTGTAATTATTTGGAGTTAATTGTACAAATTAAGAAGAAAATTTTAGGATAATGAGAGAAGAAGTAATAAATATTTAAGTTAAATTTGAGAAATATTTAAAAGTAATAAATTAAAAAAAATTTTAAGTGGAATATTTAGTTTTAATTTTAAAAATTATTTAATCTAAATGTGAAAAAAAAAATGAAAGTAATAATGTTAAAAATTTAGAAGTGGAATATTTATTTGTATTTTAAAAAATATTCAAGTTAAATTTGAAAAAAAAAATTGAAAATAATATTAAAAATAATAAATTGGCTTGAACTTAATTTTATTTACCATTAATTAAGTTGTCTGCGTATCATCTTCGGGTTTAGAGGAATCAAAGTTTACGTAGTTCTTTTACCTTTTAAATTTATTGAATACTCTTTCACTTTATTTAATCCTAGCCGACGGTGCCGGATGTGTTAATAGTTCTTTCGGTCGTAGAAGTTAATTATTTGTCGTATCTTTCTTTTTCACATTCTTATTGTCTTAGGGCCGCTTTAGGTTGAAACTGGACATGCAAAAATTTGTTTTGCAATTTGTCCAAGGAAGATATAAATGTTTTGGTGGCGACTCCACCATTCAAAAATATGAAACTCTTTACCTGCTTTATTATCACTAAACTTAAAATCTGTTGTTAGATAAATATCAAGTTCAGGTGAACCAGTAGATGATCGGAATTTGTTATGACTTTTTAACATCAAACGATCACCCCTTCTTACACTTCCTAGTTCAATATCTTTATGATTAGAACTAGTGGAAGTAGAAATATTATATAAATTACTAAATTCATTAAACAAGTCACAAATATTTTTTCTAACTTCATTTACAATTGAATCAATACTAACATCCTCAATATCAAAACACTCATAATAAATTTATAAATATTCATGTAATATTGTAATTCTACACCTAGGATCAAGAATACAACATACAAAATTAATCAAGTGAATCGTTTTAAAATAAGATAATCACTTATGTCGCATGACAAATATAATATCATATAAAATAACATCATTTATATACTATTTAAATACATCAACAATATTAATATATTAAGCCAAAAATAAATGACATGTAAGATAATAAACACCACTTAAACATATGTTGTATCGTTAAAAACTTTTAAAATCTCTAAAAGATTTTTACAAACATCCAGTGTTGTGGATATAAATTAATTTGTGTCACATTAGTGGAAATAAATAAGCATAATAAATTTTTATATGCGTATGACTCGTTGATTAATTCAAATGTAGAATTCTAACGAGTTGAGACATCTTGTAGAAATTTTTTCAGTCTTTTGCCATTTTCATTACAAAATCGAATCCATGATTTCATAATTTGGTAATGTCTATGCAAATAAATAATTGTTTGTTTTATTGGTTCAATTGTATCACCCATTATTTTTAAACCATCTTGGACACACAAATTTAAAACATGACATGCACTTCTAATATGAAAAAATTTTCCACCAATATAAGGTTGACATAGAAATTGAAGCTCTCTAATAGAAGCGGTGTTAACTGCCGCATTATCAAAACCGATTGAAAAAATTTTATTGACTAAACCATATTCTTCGAAAATATTTTTTATCATTTTATAAATATTATTTACTATATCATCAAATATTCTAAATGCAAATAATCTTTTTTGAATAATTCAATTATCATCAATTCAATGACATATTATACCCATATATGAATGTATGTGTCAATAATCACTCCAAATATTGCTACAAAATGCAACGCGTCCATTTAAAAAAGAAAAAATTGTGTATAATTCTTTTTTATTTTCATTATATAATTTAAATAAATTACGTTTAAGAGTATTCATTGGAACACGTTTAGCAGCGGGATTTAAAGCAGTTTTATAAAAATTATTAAAGCCAACTTGTTCACCAAAACTAAAAGATAAATTTTGAACGCTTATCATTTTTGTCATTTTTTGTTTATACATTTCATCATTATATTGAAATAATAGAGAGTTAGAAGATGAACTTGTAAACCCGGAGATTTAGATTTGTTTTTTTGCGATACCGAGTTGAGTCACATGTTTATTTTCCATATGCCTTTTGAAAGTGTCATATCCACTATCTTGTTTAAATTTATAAGTAGTTTAACTATAATAGTTGTATACAACTTGTAATCGACTATCATTTTGTTATATTTTCTTGAAATAAATATGAAAAATATCGGATGAGCGAAGTTTTTGATTTGATCCTTGACCCACATTTGTTGAAATATTATCTGTTATTCTTTGGCTTCGTTGAATGCTGTGTGCGGAAGCCAGTTCATTTGTCATCTTCTTCTCCTCATCATCCACATTAACAAAATTATCATAATTTTCCATATCTACAAAAATATTGTTGGAATTGATATTGCTTCTTCCACTATTGTTTGTCATTTTTGAGAATGAAGAGAGAAAAATTTGAGAATTATAGAGTTTAAAAAAAATTAGTATAATTAGAGAGATTAGAGAGAATTTAAGAGAAAAAAAATATTTTTTGTGTAGTTGAGAGAATTTGAGGAAGTATGTATACAGAATTAAGAGAAAATTTGATGAAATAAAATTGAAATGAATTAAGGTATTTATTGAGAAAATTTTGAATAGTTGAAAAGCCAAAAATATTCTTAAATTATATCTATTATTTTTCTGTTGTAGTGACATTTTTGTCTTACTATATTTATTTTTTAAAATATTTATATTATAAATTAATTTAAAAAAATTAAAAAAAAAACCGTTGGGAAGGGGGAGGGGAGGGACCTGACGCGTGTTTTTGATCTGACCCTTGACCCACATTTGTTGAAATATTATCTGTCATTCTTTGGCTTCGTTGAATGCTGTGTGCGGAAGCCAGTTCGTTTGTCATCTTCTTCTCCTCATCATCCACATTAACAAAATTATCATAATTTTCCATATCTACAAAAATATTGTTGGAATTGAAATTGCTTCTTCCACTATTGTTTGTCATTTTTGAGAATGAAAAGAGAAAAATTTGAGAATTATAGAGTTTAAAAAAAATTAGTGTAATTAGAGAGACTAGAGAGAATTTAAGAGAATTTTTTTTTTTGTGTAATTGAGAGAATTTGAGGAAGTATATATATAGAATTAAGAGAAAATTCGATGAAATAAAATTGAAATGAATTAAGGTATTTATTAAGAAAATTTTGAATAGTTGAAAAGACAAAAATATTCTTAAATTATATATGTTATTTTTCAGTTGTAGTAACATTTTTATCTTTTACTATATTTATTTTTTAAAATATTTATATTATAAATTAATTTAAAAAAATAAAAAAAAAAACCGTTGGGAAGGGGGAGGGGAGAGACCTGACGCGTGTCAGGTCCTTAGGCTGCGCATCAGAATGGTCAATGACCGTTCTGACAGGCACAGGCAGGTGGTTCTCACCTGCCTGCTCAAGTTTTTTTTGGTTCCAGTTCAGAATCAAAACCGGTTGGTTTTGAACCGGAACCGACGGTTCCGATTCCAATTTCGGCTAAACTGGCTTGGAACTGGTCCATCAACGGTTTTGGTCTAGTTCTAGCCCGAAACTATTGACCACCGATCCGGTTCTGCCGATTTCGAACCGGAATGGCCAGGTCTATTCTTTATTTTCATCTTCTCCCTCTTTGAATTCTTATTACCTCAATTCATGCAAGATGATCAATAAACATTCGTATTGTGGATTTGAATTTGATTCTAATAACTAGAAGTATCTAAAATATTGAAAATACTTCGGATCACGTTTCAACAAGTAATTTTCTGCTGCCAATCTCGAATTTACATAAAGAAATTAATATATATTATTGTAATGAATAATATAACTGTAATATAATTATATGATAATACGTTAAAAATATTATTTTAAAAAGCATTGTAAAATTTATATAACTTACACATTCATATAATTATTGGTACCAATAATTATATGAAAATGTAATGCAAAAATTATATAATTAATGACAATTATATGCTATATTTTCTTTCAAATAATTATTGGTAGTTATATGTTATTTCTTTTGTATTATGATATGATTGGACACAATTACAATTGTGAATATAACATTTTAAATGTTAAAAATGAATATAATGTATTAAAATATTAATTGGATTTCACAAATTTAAATTGATATCAATTATGGGATAAAAATGTGTTTGAAATTGTAATTAAAATTTTACTAATATAACAATAGGGATTACATTTTGCAATTGTAAAACAATTACATAGATGTGAATATACAAGTTATATAATAGACCCGTGTGCATAATGTTCCGTGTGCCTTTCAATTAAACGGTGCGTTTTATTGTCATTTTAGTTATTTCCCTCTAATTTTCCGTCACGTTATTGGCCTCAGCGTGTTTTTTTCCTCATTTTCTTCCATTGGGCTATCAACATTAACCCATGACGGCCAACCAACTCTACTTTCTTTCTCTAAAAATATTTCCTAACCATCATAATTTCTTTGTTTTTTTTGCTTTTTTCCCTTTCTGCAAATGAGTTTTAGTTTAGCAACTTGTTACAGTGAACATGCCATTAAAGTATCATATTCATATGGTTCTTCTTACTGTTCAAAGAGAGAATAAAAAAAATTATATATATTTATTTTAGAGAGATAAATTTTTTCAACTTGTATATTTGATTTTATTTTTAGTACTTTTGAATGTTTTAATTATTTGTTATTTATTGTTTGAATGAAAAAATATTAGTTTTGATATATTTGTGGGAAAAAAATGTTCAAAATGAAGATATTTGAACTAAAAATGAGTAATATAAAGAGAAAAAATGGAGTTGTTGGAGGTTGAAGATGGTGAATTTTGTAAAAACAATATAAGTGATGAACATTTAAATTGTAAATGACGAACAATAAAATTTAAAATAATGAACAATCAAAATATAAATATTAAACTTGTAAGTATTGAAACAATCAAATTCAAAATTATGAATCATTAAAATGTAAATATTAAATCTATTAGTTATGAATATGTCACGAACAATCAAGTTCAAAATAATAAAATATTAAATTCTAAACAATAAACCTATACCATAATTCACCATATACATAATTAATTATTACTATAAAAATAATTCTTACTATATATTACGTCGAATCTTTGATTAACCAAACAGAATTTCATTTTTATATATTTTTTAATAAAAACTTACAAATAAGTTTCAAAAATATATTTATGCGAATTATAATTTTAATCTCAAATTGTAAATTGTCCAAATGAATTTTTGGAAATTGAAAATATTGGAATTTTTAGTATTGTTGTATTTTAACATTGACATTGGAATTTTTTTTTTTTTTTTGAAATATGATTCTAGATATTTAATTTTAAAAAAAAAAATTAAAATGAAAGTTTCACCAAAAACTACGAGAAAAATAATTTGTTATAAAACACACCATTCTATTAAAAGCTCTACTGTGTATTATAGCTACGGATTATGATATAACAACTTGATGTGAATGTTTTCATAACATATTTGGTAAACTAAATTTTGGAATAGAAATGAGATTTTCATTTTAAATTTAGGATTGACACTATTTTATATGGAATAAAATTTTAATCGCTCAATATTCTATGATTTCAATTTTTTAATTTTTTATAGTATATGGAATTCATTTTCTATTTTTTTAATAAAATAATTTATATTTCAATAATACGTCTAGATCTATTTCTTCCAATAAATTAAAAACAATGATGATTATAAAAAATAATTAATTTTTAAACTTATTATTCTTATTTATGGAATGACACCAAATTAAAAAATAACATTCCTATTATTATTATATGACTTACCAAATAAAAATATTAGAATTCTAAACCATCAATTTAAGAATTAAATTTCATTTCCTATTTTTTTTAATACGAAACTTGACTTAGATTGTTTTGGTTATACAAGCATCCACTAGATTGGGCCTTCTTCCTTTCATTAAAAAATAAAAAAAGAAATTTTCAAAAATATCAAAAAATTCATAAAAATATTACAATATTAAATCAACTTAAATTTTTTTTTTTCAAACCTATTAAAATCACCAAAAAAAAATATTACAAGATGCCTAATAAATTCAAAAAGACACCCCAATATATACTAAAAAGTGCAAATGCAGTATATTTCCAGTATTCCTTGGTTCAGTATTCTTAAGAATATTTTGAATATATTTTGGTTCGATATACTTGAAGAATATCTTAAATTTTCCTTGAAATATCTTGAGAATTTCTTGTGTATATTTTAAGAATTCCTCGGATATACCTGGTGAATACGTTGAGAATATTTTAAAAATACCTTGGAAATACTTTAGATATACCTTGTATTCAATTGTCAAAATTTTTATTTAAAAAATGAAGAAGAATATATTAAATAAATTCCTAAAAAATAAAATAAATATAAGTTAGAGAAATGATGGTTTAAATTAGTAATTTTGGAGTGATAAAATTACATCAAGAGACAATTAAGTAAAATAAATATATTTTTGGCAAGGATAATTGATAAGAAAGATTAACTGTCAGTGAGCAAATAGCATCAAATCAAATTAAAAGTAAAAATCTTTTTGAACAATTCAACCATTGCCGTGACGCTTGTCTTCATCTCTGGGCCTCACCACTGATTCATCGCTTACTAGATACTTTTGCGCAGGATCTCCGATCACGTCCTCTGCTAGCAATGGCAATGATAAATTTTCCTCTTCTGAAATTAGCATCAAATTCTCTAAAAGAAGTAACTGCAGTTTCGGAAGGTTGTTGTCACCGCTGTCGTCTATTCAAAATGTGATTTCATCCTCGGTGAACAAGACACCAGTGAAGGTGGTGAAATTCTTTAAAAAATTATTAGGTAAAATTGAAAAAATTTTCGGTAAAAATGAAAAAGAAAAATTCTACTTCTATTTTGGAAAGAGAGTTAAAAACGGGTGTCCGGTGAAATTTTTCATTAAAAAAAAAAAAGATGGGGCCTTTCTTGCATTGACTCTAGCTTCTTGTTTGGGCCTTATTGCTCTTATTTAAGCGCAAGGGAAAATTTTGTTTCAATTAAAAGAAATGAACCAATAAACTACTACCAATTCAAAGAAGGATTCAATGGCTAAAGTGCGTACTTGTTAAAGCCTTGTTGTATGATGAACTACGGTATACCAATCGCAAAAAAATCTCCACAATAAGCCCAGTGCAATACTTAGGCCGTCTGACATTGGATCTTTAAAAAACGCTTTTAAAAAAAAAAAATTTATATTTTTAATTTTTTTAGTTTTGAAAATTATTTTTAGTAAAAATATGTAAATATGTATTTTTTTCAGAAGTATATTTAAAAAAAAACAGTTTATAAAAAAATTAGTTAATTAAATAAAAAAATTCAAAATCTGTTTTGCGGACACTCAATAACAAAATCAAACACTCTTTTAATCATTATTTATTTAAAAGAAAGAAGCATACATAAATAATTTTCAACAACATATTTGTTTTGATTTGCTAAATTTTGATGTCTAAATTCAACTGAAGACACATTGAGGCAATAAACCAAAATGTTGGAAAACTTGAGTACAAATGAAAACCCTCTTCCACTACAAATGAACACATCTATTATACCCCAAATATAACTTTTTTTTTTCCTGCTTTTATTCTCCCTTGTTCCTTGCAATAAAATTGCATCAATTTTTTTTTCTTAAAAATGTTAAATCAATTAGGTTAATAAATATATATTAATTCATCTAAACAAAAATTACTAAATATATTAGTATGATATAAGTTAATAAATAAGCTATATAATCAATTAAGTTTTAATTTATTTAAATATAATTTAATAAATATACAATAATTATATATCAATTTGTCTAAATATGTAATATGATATTAATACAATTATAAAAATAATAGCTATACAATATTTATTTATGTATAAAATATACTAATACATTTGATTTTAACATAATGTATTATAAATTTATTATATATAAATATTTAAAATATTGTAATATATATTTAAATATTTTATATAGTTTGACATTAAAATAACTGAATCTTTTATATATTTTTAATCGTATTTTAACAGGTTAAGCAGATAAAATTCGTTTCTAACAAGATTTTTTCCGTATTTTAATCGTGTTGATACAGTTATGATCAATATCTGTTAAGTTCAAATTCATATCCGTCTAAATTCGTGTCATTTGTTTTAATTGTATCATGTTTCAAATTGCCAACTTTACAGTCATCCCAACTAGTTTGACACGATCTTAACGTTTGCATCACTCACTGGAATTCAATAAAATAAATAAAAAAAATAAAAAAATTATATCATATAAAACAAAAAATAATAAAATATAATGTATAATAAAAATGTAATTTTTAGCCAATAAAAAATTATTAAAAATTGGTATAAGTATAAATAAAAAGTCATTTTTATATTAATTATCTAAAAGCTAGCTTTTGATATAAAAAGCTGAAAAAAAATTTAATTTTTCATAAAATCCAGCTTTTTAGTACAAAATTTAATTCAAATAGTTAGCTTTTGCTTTTATTCTTAACTTTTAATATGTTGGATTGATAAAAATTTAATTAATCAAAGGTCCAATTCAACTTTTTATTTGTTAGACCATCAAATGAACAAAAGCTAAGCCAAATAGGCATTAAAGATTCATTTAGGACAATATCACAAAAAATTATGAATTTTGCACCTTTTCTCCGTATAGCCAATTCTTCAAACATTTTAACTAAATAATATAAATTTTCTTTATAGTAATAAATTTAATCTAACATCAATATTACGGAACTACATTCTGAACTTAGTTGGCACTGATTTAGAATGCCACCTCATTTTAACATATTATATGGTTGAGTTTGATAAAATAATCTATGTCAATGCTAGCTAGTTAGGTTCATAATGTGATTCTACGATGCCGAAACTAAATTCATTATGATAATAAAAATTCATTTAATTTAATTAGTATATTTGAGGAATTAAATATAACATGAAAAGTACAAAGTTCATACGTTTTTGTGATATTTACTACGTTTACTTAATTTGATATCATCAATTTTAGTTTTTGTCGTATGATCTGTATTAAGCAAAAAGTCTTTTCTAGAATTTTTGAGCAATATGTCCATTAAATTTTTGTTTCTATTGCATACCCATGATTCTATTTAATTTCAACTTTGCTATAATGCTTTCTATCTTGTGGTATATATACTTTTATTTTGAGATAAAATGTCTTAAATATTTGACTTATAGTTTTTGTTTAGTTGATGATGAATTGAGTAGGCAAATAGGAGGAAATTAATGGATTTTTATTGTCAAAAACAGCTCGATAGTTTTTTTTTTCTTTTTCTCTTTTTGATTACATTTTTATGTGGTGTTATATTACTAAGATAGGATAGCTTTCACAATTGAGATTTTGTGTACCATGATATGTTATATGTGGACTGCATTTTTTTGAGCATCTCACAAGCTTTACTCAGCCAGCATTGAAATAAAGCACAATGCACCACTTCACTTCGTCTATTTTTAAAATGACTTGTATAAATTTAAAATTAATTGCACTATAATTATAAGTCAATTTTTTATCACTTAAATTTTTAATGTGAGATTCTTTTTATTAATATTCTCTTTTAAGTGAAATTGACTTTGGTTCTGTTGTAATTTGCTAATTAATCTACCATTTTTTTCTGTTTAATTATATATGTTTTATTTCTCTTTTATTCAGCTGCAAACTAGGTCTTTCCACTTGTTAGGCTTTAGATTTTACTCACCAAGTCCATCGTCATACAACAGTCAGTATTTTTATAATTTTGATATTGTATTAAAATTGGATGAATTTTTACAACAGTTAGTACTTTTATAACTTGGATATCATATTAGAATTAAATGAATTTCAATTGATAGGCATGATAATTGTGAATTCACTAATATTACTTCAAAATAGTTTAAGCAATTTAAAATTAATTGTGCCACAATTATAAATCCTTCTTTTATTCTTTAAATTTTCCATATGGAATTTCTTCACAACACACTATAATAAAGTTGTGACATAAAGAGAAAAGATTTCATTGAATTATGAGTCTTCGAATTTTTATTTTATTGAATTCATCTAGCAAGCATTAATTAAATATTGGAAAGGGCAGTGACAATAGTGTTGAATTCACCATTCCGAATCAAAATTCCCAATTAGTCTTCCTTAGTTCAATGCTAATATTGAAGAAATATCCGCCACACATACCCAATTATGTGAGTGCAACTTAATTTTTCAAGTCTTCCTTGGCACGAAGAAGCAATCACAGGAACATACTCTTGACTTTAATTAGATGTTTATAAGTTATAAAAACTCATTATTGAAGCATATTTCGTACTGCGGAAGACAATAATAGTAAGCATGATTTGCTTGGACCAATGAAGAAATTAATGCGTTTGCTAGAAAATTGGAGAAGATTCAAATTATAATCAGGTGGTGGCTAACGTTAATTGGTGATCAGAATTATGATCAAAATTTGGAATTCGAATTTTTAATTGGACCGTTAATTAGTAATTAGGTTAATCTGTATAATTCATTACTCTATGTCCTAGTAAAAAAAATTCCTATTCATTGTGTATATATAAATGTGATTGCATGGTACAGTCATAGATCAATAATCTTTTGTACCTTTCAATTTTATCACAAGTTATCGTGAAAAGACTTTAAATATAGAAAATTATTCTAGGTTATTCTGTAAAATCGTGCTGTAGGTAGGTCATTTGGCATGCAATAGCAACATATATTATTATTATTATTTCCTTTTTTGAAAATTGAGATTTTATTAGGAAAGATTCACGTTCAAAACAGCTGTGAAGAAAGAAGTTTTAATTTATTTATTTATGTTTTAAACAATAATAAAGATATTTAAGATGTCAAATTTATGAATAATAATTTTCAAATATTTAATATTCCTAAAATTCTTTTTCGTTGGAATCTAATTACCTAATTGCAACACATTTAATGATTGACACATATATTTAATATTTAATATATTCCCTCTACCCATAGGAAATTTCAATCCTTTAAATCAATACCTTTTGCATTCCATTTAATATATTCGCTTTATTTTCACAGAGATTAGAAATTATAGTTAAGATGGTTATTTCATCTAATGTAATTCTATATTAATTAAGGATATTATTAAAAAGATCAAAATAAAACTCATATTTATTAATGATGTTAAAAATAATTGTTTTGATACGAATCTTTCATAAAAGCAATATATCTCTCTTTTTTATTTATTACTAGTTTTTTATTAACATATTTTACACATGATTATTAATTATTGAACTTGTTATTAATTATTATTTAATTATTATGTAATTTTTTTATTTTTTATTAATTTATTTCATTTTATTATGATATTTTATTCATAGTGAATTATAAGAGTGCATATTTATCTTAAATTCTATCAAAATTACCAATTTGTCCATTATTAAGAGTCATATATAAAATAGATGCAGTAAATACTTTATAATTTTAATAATAATAAATTATGTATAGTAAATTATGATGATGAATTTATAAATTTTTTTATTAAAATTTGATTGTTTATCACTTTGAACTTTATTGTTCATCATTATGAATTTGATTATTCATCGTTTTGAACTTGATTGTTCATCACATATTAATCACTTATATGTTTAATGTTTATATTTTAATTGTACATTATTTTAAACTTAAATATTTATCGTTTTGGATATGATTGTTCATAATTTTAAACTTAATTGTTCATTGTATCTTCATTTCTTATAACATATTTTTATTATTTTTTATTACTTATTAAGTTATTTAATTATTTTGTTACTCATTAATATTTAAATTAATTAATTTAATAAATAAAATAATTTGAATAATAGATTGTCAATACTATTCACTAATAATTAAATTATTAAATGATAAAATTAACTTAATTAACTAATATAATCAAGTTGGTATGGTTGCACATGATTATTAGATATTGAATTCATCATTAATTATCATTTGATTTTTATATAATTTTTTTGTTTTTTTATTAATTTGTTTCGTCTTATTATGATATTTTATTCATAATGAATTATAGAAGTATATGTTTATATCAAATTCCATTAAATTACTAATTTGTTCATTATTAAGAGTCATATATAACACAGAGGTAATAAATATTTTATAGTTATTTTGTCTGTTTCCACTATTTTCAATCATCACATGATTTTTAATAATTGAATTCATCATTATTAAATAAATAATAATAGTAATAATTTTGTCCGGCGAATTAATTTTAGTTACTTATAATTATCATGTAATTAAGTCATATTTAATTTAAATATTAATATTTAATTATATTTGATTTTTATATCATACTATATATAAAAAAACCACGTCATATTATCTGACTCATTAATTATCTTATGTATTATTTTTTTACTGTGCCTTGGTTTTTAATACTATTCACAAATAAATTAAATTATTAAATAACAATATTAAACCTATTAACCAATACAATTAGATTGGTTGCATAAATGACAAAATTAAACCCATTAACTAATACAATTTGGTTTATTACATTGTACGTAATTATTATAAATTGGACTCGTATTATAATTCATATGAAGATATCTAATTTGTCTATCATTAATAATCATATATAAAATAGATGTAGTAAGTATTTTATGATCATTTTGTCCATTCTCAAATTACTAATTTGTCAATTATTAAAAGTCATATATAAAATAGAGATAGGAAGTATTTTATGATTATTTTGTCTGTCTCTCTATTTCCAATGATCCACATGCGATGCACGTGATTTTTAATAATTATATACATCATTATTAAATAAATAAATAATAATCTTATCTAAAAAATTAATTTTATTTACTTTTAATTATTATGTAATTAAATCATATTTAATTTAAATATTAATTGTTATTAATTATATTTGATTCCTATAATTTATATAAAAACATATTATATTATACTATGCAAATAAATTTTAAAAACTTAACTCATTTTGTATATAATTAAAATAAATTAACTATTAAACTATATAAAAATTATTAAGAAATTATAATTTTTTAAATAATTTATAAGAATTGTACTCAGTATTTTAAAATTTATATTATATATTACGTGTATGCTTGTAATTTAGTTTACCATTATTATTAAAATGCTATTGTTATTTTTTCTTACTGTGTATTCATAATATTTTTTTATTAAATTAATTTTTCATTCTTTTTAAATTTGTATATCCCTATATTCCCACTTTTATATATAGTATGATAATATGATATTATGATTTTTTATTAACGTGCCTTGTACGTAATTATTAGATATTGAATTCATATTATAACTAATATGATGATTACTAATTTGTTCATTATTAAGAATCATATATAAAATAGAGGTAGTATATAAGTATTTTACGATCATTTTGCATGTCTCCGCAATAATAATAATAATAATAATAATAATAATAATAATAATAATTTTATCTTGCAAATTAATTTAGTTATTTTTAATTATCATGTAATTAACTCACATTTAATTTAAATATTAATTTTTATTAATTATATTTTATTCTTATATTTTAATATAAAAAAATTATATTTTGCTATGCATGTAAATTTTAAAAACTTAACTTGTTATATATATGATTAAGAAAAATTAATTATTGAATTATATTTCTAATATTTTTTTATTCTAATATTGTAAAACTTCTCATTTGAGTGTTTTTCTACTTAATTATAGACATAGACAAGGGCAGAGCCAAGATAAAATATAAAGAGGGGCCAACAATAATCATAGTACAAATGATTCAATATTTATTATATATAATAATAATAAACGTTATATATATTATATAACTCTAAATATATTAAATATTTCTTCTTTAATGTTAGTTTTTTGGACATTATATTAAAAATCGGATTAAATATTATTGTTTTATTTATAATTATCACTTATTTTTAATTCATAAATTAAAAATAATAATATAAATTTTAAATAATAATATTCACGGAATTTAAAAAAATGTTGGAAGTTAAATTAAAAATCGGATTAAAATATTGAAGTTTTATTTATAATTATTACTTATTTGTAATTAAAAATAATAATATTAATTTTCATTAATAGTATTCACGGAATGTAAAAAAAATAATAATGTTGGACACTAATAGTTTTTTATTAATTTATTTTTTTAATATTAGTTATATAATTTTTTATATATAAAATATAGTTATTTAGTCATAATAGAATTAACTTTCTAATTAATAAATTATTAATACTATTCACTAATAAATTCAATTAGTAAATGACAAAATTAATCTAATCGGCAATTTTGCATGTCCCTCCCAACTCCCACTTTTATATCGTATGATTTTTTTACTAATATTTGATTCAATATGGTACATAACTTTTTTAAGAGTATTTAAGGTAACTACGAATATCCATAACTCGAACTCAAAATTTCTGGTTAAATTGAAAGATTCTCGTACTAATTTCCTTGTAGTAATATATATATATATATATATATATATATATATATATATATATTGCCATTACATGCCAAATTATCACCTATAACATGATTTTATAAAGTGGTAGTGTATTGGAATGTCAAACTGTAAATTTTTGTGGTCCTCAACCTATAACTTATAAGTTTGAATAATTTTAATTTCTTATATAGAGTGTCTTTTTCAGGTTAACTTGTCATGAAATTTAAGAGCTTAAATATTATTGATATCAATTACATATTCATACAGATTTTTTTTTTAAAAAGGTTGAGATAAAAAAACGGAAACGCACCAGATCATTCTAAATAGATTAGTACAATTGTAGTATTTTTTATACATATAATAAATAAAGTTCTAGTTAAAAAATTAATACTATAAAATAAAAAATTATATAAGAAAACCTACTATATGTATACAAGAGAACCAATATTATTGCAATACAAAATATAATCGCTAGCCTAACGCAATATAAATTGTAGGTCTTATCACTCTCTGCCAAGTCGTATGGATTTGGAAAACGTGATCCTGATAAGAACATAAATTGTTACATTATCTCACACTGTTTGACTATAATTATAAACTATTTTTTATAATAATTTGAATAATTTTTTACCTTTTTTTTTTTGGAAGAGTTAGGTTAAAATTCAATTATATATCTATTGAATTTATAGTATCAGAATTAAACGATATAGGATTATCTACAATCTGCAAACAATATCATCTACTACTTTCACGCTCTAGATGACCATGTGCATATTGATTGGTTATAACTATAAACTTTTACTTATAATGACTTTGATAACTTTTACCTCTTAAACTAACTTTTGGAAAAAAATTAAATCTAAAATTCATTATCTACCAAATTTTGTATATTACCAGAGGTAAAACATGTTTGGCTATCTATAGTTGGTCTGCGAGTAATATAATTTACTACTTTCATGCTCTAAGTAAACTCTTGCCATGTGTTGTATCCCACAACGGACCTATGCGTAAGAGAGACGTTAAATTATCTCGTATTGATTGGCAATAACTATAAACTACTATTTATAATAGCTTACATGATCCTTTTCTATTGAACTAATTTTTAGAAAGAGTTAGATTCAAAGTTTATTTATTTACAGAATTTTACATATATATCTTCCAACATATATACGAAACAAACATCACAATTGCTGTCTGCCATGGCCAAAAGTATGCATAATGGTAGGAAAATCGCATGTCATTAGGTATGTTGCACCAATAGTATATCCTTGCAGAAGCATATGGAAGAGATTGATTTTTTTTATTTATCAAATTACATGTATTATCAGTCAGTTAACTAAAACCACATAAGAAAGAGTTCACATGCTCATCTTCATCTTCAACATCGCATAGAGGACAAATTCCATACCCAGTTATTGCACCAAGGTAACCAACGAAAATGGGAGAAGCCCCACCTAGCTCCTCCTTTCAACCAAACAAACCCATAAGCCTACTTTTTCTTCTTCTACCTACCGCCGTTAGCCTCCTACCCAAGGTAAAGTTGTTTATGTTGAGAACTTCCCAAAGTCTTGGAATGCTGAGGCTCTGTGGCGCCATCTATCAAGGCGATGGAACATTAATGAAGTAAAAATCCCTTTTAGACTCAATTATCATGGTAGAACTTTTGGTTTCATAAAACTTTATGATGTCAAAGATTACTTAGCAGTATTGCAGTATATTAATTTAGTTTCCATAGGCTTCAACAAACTCTATGGCTAAGTTTCCTACTACAACGATCCCTACTATTCTTAAGCTTTAACAAAGCACACAAAGTTTAAACCAAACTCTCCTGCACTTGCTTTTAATCAATGGGATCATCATGATAAAGATAGTAAATTGAATAGGACCTATACACATACAGATTCCAACTTCATTCATAGTCGCTATATGGGTGTAATAATTTCTAAAGAGTGGTTGTCTTGTTTGGCTATTGGAATATTATTGGATGTTAGTGATGTTTTCACTGTACACAATAAACTTTTAAAGGCTGGACATGACTGCATAAAGGCCTCGCCTATAGGAGGGTTGCTAATCTTATTGGCTTTCCCTAGTAAAGCTAAACTCGCAGCCTACATCAATCATAAACATGCATTAATGGGTCAATGGTTTAAAGATGTTAGAGAGTTTGATCCCCAGTTGATACTTATGAGACATTTTGTGTGGCTTCGATGCCATGGTATTCCAATCCAATTATGGTCTCTTGAGTTCTTCCAATGGTTCACAGAGTATTTTAGGGATTTCATTTGCTTAGACCTGGACACTTCTAATAACACTCGATATGATGTTGAACGGATTTTGATAAGCACCACTCTTACCACATCTATTAATCAAACACTCTCCATTGCTCATGATGCCTCGAAGTTTCAAGTTATAGCAGTTGAGGATTATTATAGGGCTTTTTAAAATTATGGGAGTCCTGCTAAAGCCGATGGGAATTTTCTTTCAAGTAGTGCAGGCACACAGGGATTTTGGTGTTCATCTACTCTAGCAAACTTCTCTGATTGAGAGTACGAATCAGGTGATCACTCTCCATTTTGTAACCTAAAATCACCAACTCGTATCGTGCAGAATTTTGGAAAGCAAAAAAATTCTAGTTCTTTGGATGACTTCAGTGAACCATCTTTTGGAGACGGCTGTACGGGTAGCAGGAAAATTCAAAATTCAAAATGTAATGCAATTCTTGATTTTTTGGACTCTACACTAGAAAATTCGAGCCATGATGCAAAGGATTCAGTAAACGATATAGGGAAAAAGCAAGATCACAATGTTTCAGGTAATCGAGAATCTCATCCTCATTTAACAGTAGTGGAGCCAAATCTAGAGTGTAATTCTGGTGACCACTCCACTTCTCACATGCATAAATCTTCTATATCGGGATCCTCTAATCAGAACAACAAAAACAATTGTTTGCCTTTGGCAGTTAACTCGCTAGCTTTGGCCACCTTTCAAATGCATGAGACACATGTATCAAAATCACATTTTTTGGACAACAAAAATAATAAATCTCCTTTATAGTTACCTCATTAGCTTCTCACTCTGAACCTGTACAATCAGACTATCCCGTTGTTGGGCCATACAACTTCTAATGCCATGTTAGCTGCAGACCCAGGAAACAACTTCGATACCTGTGGTTTTAAGGGGCAATCAAAAGTTAAGTTTAAATCTTTTGACGAGATATTCCAAAGCTCATTCAGTAAAAAAGGAAAAAGCAAGGTAAAATCTAAAAGAAAAATTACTTCAATTTGGAAGCCTTCGGACAATGATATAGAATAGAACAATAAGATAAATCTATCGCCTACCATGGATCATCATCTCTCTGAGGCTGCTCGCACCCTTCAGGTTGGTAAGGTTTAGGGTTTTTCTTTTGATGCTGAGGATAATATGGTTACAACTTATATTGCTGATATTATTGAGCAAGAGTCTCGGCGTTGGAATGGATCTCAAAAGTAAGCTTTTAGTCTTATTTTATTTCCATCCACTTTCTCTGTATATTCAATCTTTTAGCATGGGGATCCCTTGATATATCGGGCCTTTTCATCATTCTCTTCTAATTGTTTTAGTGGTTCCTTAATCTTTTAGGATTGCTTATATGTCTATGCTTATACCTTATCATGGGATATTGGCAATGGTGAAGCATCACGTGTGTTTAGGAACTTGTGTTAATATTGCGTGCATATTGATGGAGCAACATTTGCATGTGCTCGTGTTTATTGTCTTGGTTTTCTATCCAGTCTGGTTTTACTCTAGTTACGATTGACAATGTACATCTTTTTATTGGGTTGCTTAGAAGGACAGTTCATTTTTCTTAGTTTGGTTGGGGTAACTCCCTTGCTCTTTTTCTTCTTTTGGGACAATGTTGTATCTAGACCTTTCCATTTGGCAGTGCTCTTTGTAGGTAGGGACTTTGTTTCCCAAAGCTTTGTTCTCTTATATCCGGTTTTGTTCTCTTGTTCTTTTTTATGCGGTTCTGCTTTTCTTTAAGGCTTAGCTTTGTTCTTAGCTCTGGTTGTTCTTCTTTGTTTTTCTCATTTCAGCTTGAAGTAAGGATCTGTCTTGCTCTTGCATATTGCTTAGTTTTGGGAGGAGTTTTTTTTTTATTTTTTAATCACCTTAATCTTTCATTAAGGTGGTTTTTCCCTCAAGTTTTAATAAAATTATTAACATTGCTTATAAAAAAAAAACTAAAACCACATATTGAGACTAATCATTCTCTTGCTGGATAGGATCTTAAGGATAACAAAATATTTTCTCGTGAATTTTAAAGTAGTTGTATATTCATGACTTGAATTCGAGACATCCGATTAAGTTGGAAGAGATCTACATGATCTTATCCACACACTCTCATGGATGGAAGAGATAGATTTTGATTACTTGTGTAATACAACCACCAAAAGCTCTTTCTGAATAAAAACAAATAAATAGATTACTATTTTTGAGTTATAGTACAAAATAATTTAGGCATCGTTATACATATAATCAATAAAAGAAATTTAAAAGCTCTTTCTGAATAAAAACAAATAAATATATTACTGTTTTTGAGCTATAATACAAAAGAATTTAGGCATCGTTATATATATAATCAATAAAAGAAATTTCTTTCTGAATGTAAATAAATAGATAAATTAGATATTTTTAGCTATATAACAAATTTAGGCATTTGACATGAAAATAACATATAACTTTTTCTTCCAAACAAATAATGCAACCAAAATCGTTGGCATAATCGTCAATGCTTTTTCTTACCATAAATTATTATAGGGTTTCATCGCACCCGACAATAAATTAATTATTTGAATATTTTAACCTTTCTTCAGGCCTACATCTTTGTATATTTTATTATTTTTTAATAAATTGAGTTGCTACAATCTAATATGATTACAATTTTCATTTTATTATTTTTTAATAGATTGAGTTGCTACCGTCTAATGTGATTACAATTTTTATAATTTATGCATGATATAAGATATTTTGAAAATTTGAAGTGTTTTATTTATTTATTCAATTATTCTTTTGATTTTTTTTGAAAAGATAATTTCATTGATAAGACAATTATTAATTAGAAAATTACATTAAGCTTATTGTTTTTTCAACCCATTTTCAATTAATTAGACACAAAAATGACCAACATTAGATGGGATGTCATCCAATTGCCTAAAAAGATAGGGGGCTTGAGAGTTGGTTTTTGCTTGATAAAAATGTTTTATTATTTAAGTGACTTTGGCACATTAAGAAGAAAAGTATAGATAATAGTCTTTGATTCGGGTCATAGCAGAAAGATATAATATTGAACTAGATTTTAATCTCTTATTTACAGTCTGTATTGGCCACTTTTTTATGGTCTAAAAGATATATGGAAATTACATACTCTCCTCCTTTTAACAATGGTATCAAGGTTCTTATAGATATTGGAGAAAAATGTAAGTTTTGGGTGAATATATAGGTCTTCAAATATTCCCTTTCTGAACAATTAACCATGTTGTTTGATATTTCCTTTCATCAAAATGCTTTTATTAAATATATGGATATCTGTGATAGTTTCAAATGAGAATAGTTTTTCATATGGCATTTGCATCTTTGTCCTCAAGAACTAGAACGCAATATGTTGCTTACTCTGATATCTGAATATCATATATCTCCTTCCAATTATGATAAATTCATTTGGTCTCATATATAATTAATGGTAATTACACTGTTAAATTGCAATCACCGCAATGTCTAACTTTTCAGTACTTTTATATGACTAGTATTTGGAAATCTCTTGTTCTACTTAAGATTGAAATTTTCTTTTAGCTTGCAGTTCTCAATAGGTTGAATATTGGAGATGCTTTGAGTGCAAAAGGTATTATTCCAATCAATGACAAACTTTGTCTTCTTTGTAATAATATTGTGGAAACGGTTGATTATTTGCTGGTATTATGCCTCAAAGCTTGCATCTTGTGGTATAAATTTTGTGATCGATAAGGTATTTCCTGGACAATTATGAAATCTTTGTATGAGCTCTTTCACCAGTGGGAATTCCTTGTCTGGATTCTTTCTAAGAGAAGATTTGATCTATTATTTTTCGTGCAGTAATCTAGACAATTTGTTGAGAACATAATAAAGTAGTCTACAGGGGAAAAGCTCTAAAAGCTGAAAGTCTTTTCTTTCTTATTAGATATAGATATGAAGCATGATTTTTGGGCTATTGGTGATGAAGATGTTCTGAACAATCAAGACTTATGTTTAGCTATTGATGCTATCAAACTCTATAGACCTAAAATCATACCACCCACTTTTGCTTGGATTGCTCCTCTTCCAAGCTTTGTTAAATGGAACACGGATGGTTCGGCTTTGGGCAAATCTAGACCTGCTAGAGTTGAAGGTGTTCTTTGAAATTCTATAGGTAATATTCTTTGCTTATTATCCTTGTTGTGTGAGGTCATGGATTATAATATTGCTACTGAGGTAGTGGCCATCAGATACGCCTTACAGATCACAGTAGATCATGATTCTTCTTTAGCTCTTTCCATGCATTATTTTTGAATCAGACTCAACTAATGCGATTACTTGGCTCTCGAATGAGAAAAAATTCAAAACTATAGTCTTTGCACAAGGATTTCTATCTAATTGAAGCTTAAAAGCAAAGGCTAAGATTGATCCATTTTGTTCGTACAAGAAGAGAGAACAACTTCATGGCTGATTCTCTTGCCAAGCAAGGAGTCTCAAGATTTGACAATTTTATTGCTTGGGTCTAGTTGCTTGTTCCTCTTATTTCTAATCATTTTTTCCCTATGGTATGATGCCTGTTCATGTTCTTAACAAATGATGTATTAGTTATAGGTGGAGTTTTTTTTTTTTATCATCGTAAGTCTCTTACTCATGGTAATTTTTTTCCCTTATTTAATAAAATCTTGGTTTATCAAAAGAAATAAACCATAATTTTTTTCTCAATCGGACATCCAGTATCATTTTTTTTCTTAAATTGATTCAAGGAAAAGGTTAAAAAAAAAACAAAGTTTCATAGCTTTTTCAATTTCTAATATTATTTTAATGACTATATATTTGGCCAAAAGGGTAAATTTGCCTATAAACTATGTCCTATGGTACGAGTTAGCCCCTAAATTATGACTCAGTGTAAATTATCTTCTAAACTTTTAAATTGATGCATATAAGCTCCTAAACTTTAGCATTGTGTGCACTGTTAACTCATGCCATTCGAATTGACTCGTTTCTTGCAAAATGACATTGTTTTGGTATTTTTTTTTAATAAATCAAAATGATATTGTTTTAGTGTGATGTTAAAAAAAAAAAGCCAAAAGGGCATTTTTGCCCCTAAATTATATCTATAGTGCAGATTAGCCTCTAAACTATGACTTACTATATATTACCCCTTTTGGCTTAGTGTGTGTGTGTGCGTGCACGCGTATTTGTTTTGGGTTGCATGTGGGTTAAACTTTATGGATATTATCATAGAAATATTAATAAGTGTAATTTAGAAAAATAAGTGAATGAATATCAAATTTTAGATTTGTTCCAAATACAATTAAGTAGAATTCAATTGAATTCCATGTTTTAAGTTATATCCTTCCAAACATGGAAATTTTATTTCTAGTAGAATTTATTTGCAAATGAATTCGACACTTTTAATTCATTCATTCTAAACCGAAGCTTAATGTAATAATTTAAATAAATGAAATTTTTGTTCGTAGTTTCCTTTTTTCTATTTTGTTGACTAAAATAATTAGCTCCTTATTGTACACTCTATGAGCCCGACCGTCGTGAGACTTTTCCATACTGTCTTGTATCTCTTTCTTCATTTAGCTGCAACTCTTCATCTTCCACAAAAGTAGAAAATAGTTTCATCATGAAACCTATACAATTCATATTTTTATATAAAAGGTCAAACATCATAATATGATTTAGGATGGTTACTAAGTACTTATAAAGAGAAAATTCAGACTGCAAAATCATCATTGATCTGTTTGATCTAACTTAAATTTTATTTATGCTCCTTGGTTTATCTCCATCCACCGCCATGAATTATATCACAAATCTTCTTCCTCTTTACTTATTAACTTCAATCTTTGAATATCTTCGCCATGTAGAAAATAATGAAAACACAATAATAATTTTTATTCTTTGCAGCAAGTAATTCAATGTGGCTGCTAAGTATTATATTGTGCTTAAAAAGATTGATTTCAAAATAGTACTTTGGAATCTACCATGACATCCGTCACTTTCAACCTTTAGGTTTATGCAACGTTGTTTGCAGTCAGATAATAAACATTCCCTTCTTTATTTTGAGTGACTGAAATTCTTTCATGATCAAGAAAAAGATTTCAATTTCATTGAGAAAACAGCGAAATAAGGCTGTGAATTATCAGTTTATGTCTTTGGCATTTCTTTAATTACAATGAATAGTAGAGACGGAGGATTGAAGAGGCTAAAAATTGCATGGGATGGAAATGGTGGATATGCACCGAGAGATTCAGGGCAAATAGTAATAAGATTGATATTTGAATCTCCAAATCATTTTGAAGTTTTTAATCCAACAATTTGCTGAATGAGGGAGTCTTGGCCTTCGCATCCGGATTGGCGTCCATAGGAAAAATGGAAAGATAAATAAAAATTATGTTTATGTTTTTCATGTGTAATTGAAATGGAAAAAAGAATTTTTTATAATAATTGGAGTAGGTACTTGTAATAGTAGAAAATTATTATTTTTTTCTATAAAAGATTTATTTTAGTATTACATTTCCTAACCATGAAACCTAACACAAGTTCGAGTATAATTTTAGTATTACTTTTCCCGACTATGTAACATAATACAAGGTTGAGTTTCATTGTCCAGTAAAGTATTTCGACATTGTACAAATAAATAGTTGATAATTGGTATTCAATTAAGAGTGTTATTGGAATTATAAAGATATTATTAAAAAAAAAAGGGTTTACCTTTCTTACAATTTTTTAAGGTTATTTTTAAAAACTCTCCTAGTAATTACCTAATTGCAATATATATACATATATAAGAGGTCTTGGGTTCGAGTTTATTTGCTACCATCTACCAATATTTAAGGTAATTTAATACCTTTGTGGTGTGTGTTGGAGAAATTACTACTCCTATTGTTTAGTCAACAACTTATTGAGTCTCCTAATAAAAAAAATTTTAGTTAAAATGGTTATTTCGTCTACTATAATTCTATATTTAATTAAGGATATTATTAAAAGATTAAAATAAAACTCATATTTATTGATAAAGGTAAAATTAATTGTTTCCATATGAATCGTTCATAAACGTAAAATATCTCTTTTTTTTTTAATTGATTTTATTGATTGGTATTTGATTCAGGGTGATAAAGAACTTTTCAAGAGTAGTGAAAGTAACTGCATATTTATAGTTAAAATTCGAAACTTCTCATCAAACTGAAAAAATTTCGTACCGATTCATTCACACTATTTTAATAATATATATCTCTTTTTCCAATAAATAAATAAAATAGGTTGCCATTATGCCAAATGATCATCTATAACATGATTTTACAAAGTGGTAGTGTGTTGGAATGTCAAATTGTAAATTTTTGTGGTCCTCAACCTATAACTTGTAAGTTTGAATAATTTTAATTTATTATATTGAGTGTCTTTTTCACGTTAACTTGTGATGAAATTTAAGAGCTTAAATATTATTGATATTATTTACATATTCATACAGATAATAATAAAAGTTCTACTTAAAAAATTAATACTGTAAAATAAAAAAAAATTATATAAGAAAACCTACTATATATATATACAAGAGAACCAATTGCAATACAAAATATAATAATCGCTAGCTCAACACAATATGAATTGTATTTCTTATCACTCTCTGCCAAGTATGGATTTGGAAAACATGATCCTGACAAAGAATATATATTATTAAGGCACATTGGATTGAGAGAATTTAAAATCCATTGATTTCATAAAATTCATAGATTTTAAATTCATGAATTGTAAAATTAATAGATTCTTATAATTCTATTGTTTGATTTGATTGTAAAATCAATGAATTGATAATGTAATTTCTCTTATAAACATATTTGATTTAATGATTACAATCCATAGATTTAATAATTAATTCCGATTATATCCTTTATTAAATATTGATAATTTATTAATAATTAAGTATATATAATCAATTTCACCCTATGCTTAAAAATCAAAAAAATAATATTAGTTATTTTAAGAGTTAGCAAATAATAAAAAAAATAAAATTAATAGTACTCCCTCTCTTTATATAAATGATAATTTAAACTTTTAGACATAACCTATTTATTATTAAAACGAGAAATTATTATATGTTATAATATCTAATTAGATTGGTATAAACAAAAATTAATTTTTATAAATAATTTAACACATATAATAATAATAATAATAATAATAATAATAAAAAAGTAATTATTTGAAATTTAAAAAAATGATTTTTGCTTTTTTAGAGTTAACGGAGTTTTGAAATATTATTAATTTACTAGGGACAATATTGGAATAAAAAAAGTTTTCAAGATTCCCTCATTGATAAAAAAATGGTAGATTTTGGATTTTCCTACCCCACCTAGGAGGTGGAAAATCAAATCTCTAAAAAAATGAAAAATTTTGGTAGATGAGAAATTTTTTAAATCCATGGATTTGAAACTTTTTTAATTATTAAATAATAAATTTGACAGAAATCTATAAATTGTTTAAAATTTTTCATTTAAAATCACTTAATTCAAATATAGTCTAAATTATCTGACACTGTTTGACTATAATTATAAACTACTTCTTATACTAATTTGGACAATTCTTCTTATTTAAACTAACTTTTGAGAAGAGTTATGTTTAAAATTCAATTATTTATCGAATTTATGGTTTGGAAGTAATATGGTATGCTACTTTCATGTTTTAAGTGATCCTTTACTATTTGTACCCTACATCGGACCTAAGCATGAGAAAGGGTGTTAATTTATATCATATTGATTTATAAACTACTACTTATAATGACTTAGATAATTCTTCTCTTGAAATAGTTTTTGGAAAAAGTTAGATATAAAATTCATATATCTACTGAATTTTATATAGTATCAATATCAAATGATACTAAACTACCTTTAGTTAGTCTGCAAATAGTATGATTTACTATTTTCATGCTTGAAGTAACCATCTGCCGTGTGTTATACCCCACAAGAGAGGGAGTGTTAAATTAATTGACAATAACTATAAACTACTATTTATAATCATTACACAATCTTTCTCTCTTGAACTAACTTTTGGAAAGAGTTAGATTCAAAACTCATTTATCTACCGAATTTTACATATATATTAACTAAGATATATACGAAACAAACTCACAATCGGTGTCTGCCATGCCCAGAAGTATGCATAATATGATAGGAAAATCGCATGTGATCATGAGGAATTTGATGCTGCATCAACAGGATATCTTTATATATATATAAGCATAATAATTTCATTAAAATTATTCACAGGATATCCTTGCAGAAGCATATGGAAGAGATTGATTTTGATTACTCATGTAACGAAACTTATATAACCACCAAAAGCACTTTCTGAATAAATACAAATAAACAACTTTCTTTATATTAAAAAAAAAGTCGCTTTCTTTAATTTTTCTTTCTAAATGAAAGTAAATAGATTACTATTTTTGAGCTATAGAACAAAAGAATTGAGGCTTCTTTTTCTATATATAATCAACAAACTGAATGTAAATAAATAGATAAATTATATGTTTTTAGCTATAGAACAAATTTAGGCATCTGACACGAAAATAACATATAACTTCTTCCCAACAAATAATGCAACCAAATTCGTCAACATAATCATCAATACTTTTTCTTACCATAAATTACTATAGGGCTGCAAGGTACCCCACAATAATTTATGCATGATATAAGATAATGTGAATAAAGTTTTTTATTTATTATTTATTTAATTATTTTTTTGATTTTTTTAAAAGAAAATTAATTTTATTGATAAGAAAATTACAATAAACTTATCATTTTTTCAATCCATTAGACACAATTTTTTTTCTCAATCGGACATCTAATATCAATTTTTTTTTTTCTTAAATTGAGTCAAAGATAAGATTAAAAAAAAAAAACCCAAAGGTGCACAGCTTTTTCAATTTCTAATATTATTTTAATGACCATATATATTTCTAGTAAAAATATTGTACGTCATTTCAATTTATTATTTTGTAAAAGTTTTGAATACTTAATTTATTATATCTTTTTCAACACTAAATTTTTGAAAAGAATTTAAATAAATAATTAAAATGATAAGAATAATTTTCAATTAGAATTAGAGTTATAATAAATATAAGAACATAATCTTGTCTTATTATAATTAAAACTTACTGTATACGAAAAAATAAAAATAAAAATGATTCATTGTGTTACGGAAAATATGAACACCACAAATGCCTCTACACAATAATATAATATTGTCTACTTTATAACTAAGCCCTCACAGTTTTACTTTAAGACTCCATCCACAAGACCTCGAAGATGTTGTTCATACTTATAAGACAATCCTCTTTATATATATTTTTTCCATGTGGGACATTGTTGGTCCACTTAACACAATGTTTTTAACTCTATTATAAGCCCCACTTACAAGGAATAAATTATAAGAAAAAATGTGATAGTTTAAGGACTACGGCAAATTAATTTTATAACAAAAAAAAATTTTAAGATTAAATCGATTCAAGTTTAGACTAAACAGATTAAAATTTTAAGAACAATGGGAATGTAAGGTTGAAATTAGAAATAATTAACCCAAAATGGTGGTTTGTAGCTGTAATTGTTGACTTAGAGCAAAATAACAAGTATTCAACACATGAAAACAGACATATAATTTAAGCCTTGAGACAATTGCTAAAAGGTAAGTGGTGAGGATTTTTTATTTCATTTTAGGCTAGAAACTTAGACGTCCACCTACCTTACACCTGTTCATAATTATAATAATAATGATTTCCAACATCAATGAATAGTTGGTGTTTACTATAAACAAGAAAAATATCATCCTCAAAATATTGAATAAAATTTTATATTAATATACTAACAACATTAGTCTATTTTTTAATTAAAAAACTAAAAAAAATCCAATTATTAAGAAAATAATAATATGAAAGCTTAAATTATTAAAATAAAAGTCAATTAAGTGATCCTTAATTGATTGGTATTAATTTTCAGCCGTAAAAATTAGAGGAGATTTTGTGTGTAGGTCAGTATCTACCAATATTGGGATGAATTTATCATTGAATCCTAATTAAAAAAAATAAAAATAAAAATGTAGAGGCTAAATCATTGAAAGTCGAAAAGTGTATAAGGCGGAAATTAGAGGTTTTTGTCTTGAAACCTTTGCTATATATAGCCCTCTTATTCCATACCATGGAATGCAAACGAGTAAGTTATTCACTCTAGCTAGTGTGCACTTTCCACAACTAAACAATGATTCAGCCTCATATTCTAGTAGTCACATTCCCCGGCCAAGGCCACATAAATCCAGGCATCCAATTCGCTAAGCGCTTAGTATCAATCGGCGTCAATGTCACCTTCGCCATACCCACCGGCGCCCACCGCCGCATGGCTAAAACCAACTTCCCTACCGGCTTATCTTTCGCAACATTCTCCGATGGATTTGATGATGGCTACAATCTTGCTGATGATTTTGGTCGCTATGTCTCCCACCTCAGCTCTCACGGCTCTCAAACTTTCCCTCAAATAATTACTGAAGCTACTAAGCATGGTCATCCCTTTTCTTGCATCGTTTACTCCCTTCTGCTTCCCTGGGTGCCTAAGGTGGCGCGTCAATTTCATTTGCCTTCCATTTTCCTTTGGAATCAACCCGCCACCGTTTTCGCCATCTATTACTACTACCACCATGGCTATGCCGATGAAATTCGAAAGCTGATCAGTGGTTCCTCAGTTTCTCTTAACTTACCTGGGTTGCCATCTCTCACAAGCTCCGATCTTCCCTCCTTCTTCTTCCCTAAGCATTCAGTAAGACACAGTTTTGCATTTCAATTTCTCAAGGAGGATTTCCAAGTTCTTGATGAAGAAACCAACCCAACAATACTCATCAATACTTTCGACGAGCTTGAAACTTCGGCCTTAAAATCACTCCACAGATATAAGGTAATCGGGATCGGTCCACTGATACCATCTGCCTTTCTTGGTGGGAAAGACACATCCGATAAATCTTTTGGTGGTGATCTTTGCCAGGGAGCAAAGAATCACATCGAATGGCTTAACACAAGGCCAGAATGTTCAGTGATTTATGTATCTTTCGGAAGCATTTCTGCAATATCAGAAGCGCAAATGGAGCAAGTGGTGAAAGCGTTAATCGATATTAATCGTCCTTTCTTGCTGGTAGCAAGAGAAAATGGAATTGCAAGTAAAAAAGAGTTAATGGAAGGGATGATAGTGCCGTGGTGCAACCAAGTGGAGATTCTGAGCCATAGATCGGTAGGATGTTTTATGAGTCACGGCGGATGGAATTCAACAATGGAGGCCATAGTTGCAGGGGTTCCAATGGTGGCTCTTCCACAGTGGTCAGATCAAACAACAAACTCAATGATGATTGAACAAGTGTTGAAGACTGGAGTGAGAGTAGTACCCAGTATTTATGATGAAGAAGGGATTTTGAAAGCTGAAGAAATTAAGAGATGCTTGAATATGGTGTTGCCTGATTCAAAGCAAGGACAAGAGATGATAAACAATGCTAACAAATGGAAACAATTGGCGAGAGCTGCTGTCAAGGAAAGTGGTTCTTCAGACAAGAATCTGAGAAAGTTCTTGGTTGAGATTCAACAAGGATGTTTCAACGGACAAGACTTGCCAAGATCTGATCAAACCAGTCAGTTATATTATTTTTAGTTCTAAAGTTCTCTACTTAATTTTTGAGAAATTTTTCTCTGTATCGGATTTATGAGTTTTTTTTTAAATATTTCCTATGTATGAAAAATATTAAATATGTTATATGCGTGGCTTCTAAATTACTGTAAATTGTTAGAGCATTTTTAGCTGTTATTTTCTATTCCTCTGTGGTGTTTGGTTTTAGAATTTCTATTGAAATGGAACATGTATGATTCCAACGTTAACCTGGATTATAAATCTTTGAGTATTGTATAAATTTCGGGTCAAGTACGTACTTCATTTTGATAAGAAAAGATATCGCAAGTACGTACTTCATATATAACATTTAATAATAATGTATAATAAGAAAGCATAATTGAATATTATTAGAATTGGATGGCCTAAATTGTTTGATTTGATAATGGTTGTTTGATTTGATAATGGTGGATTTGCTATTATCTTTAGTCCAGTTGCCACTTAATCTACAATTTTTATTTATTTGGGTTACTCTACTTCTTAGGTGCGTCAGATTTTATATATAGAGTTTACGGGCATTTTTAATCATTTCACGTATCGGAACTCATATTAAAATTAAATGAGCTTAAACAGCAAAACTTAATAATTATAAATTCACTATTGTTTCAAATTGAATTAAACTAATATGAAGTCAGTGGCATAATATAATCTATTTTTCCATCCTTTAATTAAACTCTCTCGATGTAAAATTTTTTTCAACAAATAAGAGATTTATAACGTTCAAAAATATGTAACTTTTACAACTCCAATGCTATTTGGATTCTGATTGGGGGTTGTAACGATGACCGTCGATCAACTAATGGTTATGCAGTGTACTTGGGATCCAATTTAATTTCTTGGATTGCCAAGAAACAATCCACAGTCGCAAGATCATCTACAGAGAGTGAATACAAAGCCTTAGCAAATGGCACTGCCGAGTTAACATGGCTCCAAAATCTCTTATATGAACTTGGAATCCAGCAGTCTACACCCCCCATCTTGTGGCGTGATAACATTGGCGCCATTTACCTCTCATCCAATCCAGGTTTTCATGCTCGTACCAAACATATGGCACTGGATTTTCACTTTGTTCGCGAACGCGTAGCTGCTGACCAACAACAAATTCGATTCATCTCCACAGAGGACCAAATTGCTGATATATTCACCAAGCCATTGTCGACTGCTCGATTCCTCTTTCTTCGTAGCAAGCTACAACTATTCTCGCACCCACCATTGGCTTGAAGGGGGTGTAAACCAGTATAGGACTGCTGAAATTAACTTGGCACTGTAATTTTATTAATCTTTGTTTTTTACTGTACAGTTAGTTATCTAATGCTTATTATATGTACTTTGTATATAAAAGGCTTAAGCCTCAACGTAATAATATAATAATAATTCATTCTCTTCAATAAATTCTACATACCAACGTGTTTTCACTATGATGATTTCGTGTTATTCAACAGGAAAAGTAAATTAAGCCCTAATTTTAATAATAATCCTGATGGTTCTAGTCTAAAAAATTATCTTGCCTGGAGGAAAATAACTGGCCACAGGCAACTTTCTGCCACCTAACTGACGAAAGGAAACCATTAAATTGGAGAATATGACAAGCCATTATTATATAATTAATTAGCTAGTGAATAATGCAAGATTCACATAATTAATAATTCTCAGTACAATATAAAATTAAATATCAATTTGGAAAAGTAGAACAATCCAAGCAATACTGTTCTTATGTATGCCGATCCATCTAAATCGAAGAAATATTTAATCTCCATTAAATAATTCAATCAAATGTAGACCCCTGTGAAAAGCAGTAGAATAATTTATTTGAAGAGAATGATAAGAATATTCACTGTTTTTCAATATCTCCAATAATCACTTATTAATTGATTGGTGAGAAAAAGGAAATTTATAAAAAAAAATTTATTCTTTTTTCTCACCCATCAATCAAAAAATAAATGCTGCACATTCGAGAGTTCTAAAAAATTGAGAGTGTACTTAATATTTCTTTTATTTGAAAAATTAGTCCATAATAATCCTACGATTCAACCCGTACACGTGAATCACATAAGATGATTTTTAATTTTGGTGATGACTGAAGATTAATTATCTATTTATTTATTTTGAACAGGATTAGTAAATTGATGGATTTATTTATTTTCTATCTCGAGGTTTATATATATCTTAATGCGAAATGAAGCAATTTTCTCATAAAACCAGCTTTACACTGGGAAAATTTCACTTTGATGTAAATTAAAAACATTTTACAAATTTAGGATAAAAGAATCAAAAAATTCAAGATTTAAGATATTTGGAAAATCTATTTTTCATTTTAAAGTAGTTTTGCTGATTTGGCAAGCCATTAAATCTTTTATTTTAATTTATTTTATAAATTAAAGTGACTTGAGGAAACGTGGTTGCTGTAATACTCCATTGGCGAAATTAATATATGATAGTGTTCACAAATTGATATAATATTCGTCTAATTTAATTAGAGATATCGAATTCGAGCTCTAAATATATAGTTTTCTTGAATACTTTTAAAGAAGTTTTTTGACCAGTACGCTCTTGACTAGTCGAATACCAGAAAAAAGAAAGAAAGTTGAAATTGGTATCAAAACCCTCAAAGCCATTAATCTTCTTTTATCCGCTGCAACTTATTTTTATCTCAACAGCCTCTTTGTACCTTTAGTTATTATCTTTATCTTCTTTTGTATATTAGTCTCTATGCTAATGCTAGCATCTCATCTCTTTTCTGTTGTACTTCTATAAATCAAAGTTGGTACAAACAAATCTGTTCACGTGAATAATAAAACTTTTCATCTCATCTACAGGTAAAATTCATTTACCGTAATCCAACTATGTAATAAAAATTAAAATAATTTTTTATTATAAAATATTAAATTGTTATAATTTATATAATTGAGATAACCGACTGAAATTAATTCCGTTTCTTTTACTTTTACACTCTCAAGAATAAGAAAATCCATTGAACAATTTATACATAAATCAAACCAAATGGATTCTCTTAAGACAAAAAAAAAAAAAAAAATACAGAGAGCCTTGGCATTTGTACAACATATCTTTGTAGCAGGAAAGGCTGGAATTGATGCATTACTGACACCAATATTTTCCCAATTTTTCTTGGGGTAATAGTGTACGTGCATGCTACTGCTGATGCCTTTTTTAATCTTTGCTTGGTCACATCCTTCATTTGTCAGGCCAATGGGAAAAGCACAGCCCACTATAAAGAGCGTGACAATAATCAAAGGCATGCTTGCAAATTTGCAATCTGATTCCACAATCCGATTGCAAAAAGCACAAATTCTTGTCCAAACTGAAGGACAAGTTGACTGTGTTTTCAATCCTAGTTCAACTTGCAGGAGGTTGAAGGAATATCTTCCGTGTTGCAATCGGAGATTAATCATGGTCGGAACTTAATTAGTCATGGCTAAAATTCTTCATTTCTGTCTAAAATTCTGTTTATTTGGATTCGAATACGAAAAGTCTGTATTGCCAGCTGAGTCACAATTTTTGAATTTTATTTCTAGTCAAACTTTATATTCTATAATTCTATTCCGATTCTAGTTCTGTTAGCTTCCAATTGTAATTGTATTCGAATACAATTTTTCCATGTATCAATACTTTTTTTTTTAAAAAGGATGTTTATATGTATCAATGAAATCAAGTCTTTTACATATGAAAAGGATTATAATTGGGGCTAATTTGGTCTAATATGTATAATATATAAAAAAAATGCTATCTGTTCCAAATTTTTTATTCCAACTTTTGTCAAATTTATATAAAATATTTATATTTTATTTCTCTACCCGTTGAATTTGTATTAAAATATAAATATTATAATATGTATAATATATGTTGGGTGTTAATTATTTGTCGGTGGCGTCAAATAATTTAGTCTGTCGTTAAGTTCATAAATGGTGATTTAGATTAGATTGATGGATTTAAAGAGGGGGATGGTGGGGTATTTTGTTTTCAATGGCCTCAGTATTCTCATTTTTTGGTGACAGCGCGATTTTTACGTTGTGTTTTTTTATTATTACTTTGTTGAGATTAATGATAGCACAATTTTCACGTTAATTTTTTTATTATTACTTTGATTTTCATGTTATTTTTTTTTATTATTACTTTGAAAAAGTAATAATAAAGAAAACAACGTGAAAATCGTGCTGTCACTGACAAATTTACTCGAGCAAGCATTTTTAATCGAATATGCTTTATCTTGAATAAGTCAACAACACATGTTTACTGCGGTGCTGTCAATTTTTTTAATATAATTTTTAAAATATATTTTCAATAAAAAATGACATGTTTTTTTTTATAAATTCCTAATTTTTTTATAAAAATATAAATATTTTATTAATATATATATATATATATATATATTCATTAAAAATGTATGATAAGAGTTTTATAAGAAAGTGTTGTTAGCACATTTTTATTCGGATAAGTATAAGTTATATTGAATAAATTAAGCTGACCGAATTTTATAGAAACGAAAAAAGAAAAGAATTTTCCGGAACCCATCAGCAAAATATTGGCTTGAACTCTATTGAAAATCTAAATGAATATATAATGACTTATAAATTTTTGAATTAACAGTGAATTTGAAATGACTCGATCAAATTAATTAGACTTTGAATTGCATTTGAAGAAAGCATTTTTTTAGAAAAATAATCGAATTAGTCCATTAAGGAGTAAAAGGCATGGCACATTTGCATTTCCCACGTAAATGCTCTATAAGCATGGTCAAGACAATTCATAATAGCTTCCACTAAATCATCCTCAAACTCATGATGGTGCAAAACAGCCAAATGATCAGCTTTTGTTTTTTTTTTTTTAGCTTTTTTTGAACAAAAATGGAAAAATAAAATCATTACCTTCTACTTAAGTCATGGAGATGAAGTTTTAACCCACGGATTTGAGACTTAAAACCTGATGCATAGGCTTGTACCAGCCGATTCCATGTTTTGCAAAGCAGTTTCAACCCCAACTATATCGGCTAATTAAGAATGAATTTAGAAATAGACAAGCATGTACCCCACACGTTGTATCGGAAACAAAAAAAAAAAGTAATAAATAGAGCAAATAATATAAAATTATAATAAAAAAAATAATATGAAATTGCTGGTTTTAACATAGATTTAATACAAAATCAAATCCAATTTCGTTATTATTAATATCCCAAGATCATGACCAGGCATAATCCAATTTCAATCACTTTAACATTTAAAGAATAGAAATTAATATTCACTAACTTAGATTACTTACCTCATCCAGCAAAGCCACAAAGGAATAAATCTGGTAGTCCAATTTGCTGTCTAAAAATTGAGAGAATCTCATGGTGTGAGAGATGAGGAGTACACCGAAGAAAATTACCAAGAATTTTTGGTTTTTTTAGTAATACAGAGGTTGCACCAATTTTCACGTAGAAAATAAAAACAACCCCCACTAACCAAGTAACTGCTCTTGCAGTTACCATTCTCCAATCAGTTTCTTTCCCTTTTTTTTTTTTAATTATCATTTTATTTGACCCACCATGGGTGCTAATCATCTAACATCTCTCATTCACACATGATGGAACTAACTTTCTTATCAATGAATGATGTTCATACTTGTCAAATAAGTCGTTCAACCATGCATACTTCAAGTGCATGTTTGATATATATTTGTTAGGAGTATACAAGTTCTAGATTGATAGATCTTGGATTATGTCTAATGTATTGTATTCTAGATCATTTATCATATTCTATTCTATGAGATCTCATTTCTTATTCAAATTTAGGTGTATTCAAAATAATGTTCCATCACTAAGATGAACATCACCGGTCGACCATCAAATACATATCAATGTAATAATTCAAATATGATATTCTTCTATCTTGTACTTGTTTTTTTATAATTATATCAGTAGACCGAATCATTCATAATCCTTTGGTAACACTCTAAGATAGCAAATATTAAATACTGATTATGAAACCAAAATTGAGTCATAAGGATACCAAGCGAAATTACATATAAACTTGAGGGTTTCACACTAAATAAAGTTATGATATAAACTTTATTACCCTATTTGGTTGAATTATGTACATGTGGTATGAATCACATGTTACGGCATTAACTCCTTTCCCTATGGAGCGTATGTCTTCATATTATATAGTACCGTACATATTGTAGTTAGGCATACCCAATGTCCAACTATGAGTTCACATACATACTCTTTTTATCAATTTTTTCAGAACTTTGATTTGGCATTAAGATAGTAAAAGTGATATATTATAATATTCACTTATGATTAAACATATTTTTTAACCATCTCTCTAATTTCGCATAGAATGACGACATTTGCTTTTAACCTTTGGCTCTCGATTATCACTTAGATAATAAAAGCTTAAACTTTTATCTCATCTTTATTTATACAAAGTAACAAAAGCGATTGCCTATGTGAGAAGGCTAATCTCATATTTGTCCGATATACCTCTATACTCAACTATGTACTCAACATATGTTTTCATGTATGTTTTATAACAAATATATATAGGAATTGAATCAAATGGAAATTCATTATCAATAAAAAAAAAGTGTGAACATTAATAATAATAAAAAAATTGTTTACGAGTACATTTAACATCTACATAAGTTTAATAATTTAACATGCCTAAGATATGCATCTTTAGATATAGACTTTGTAAAAGGACCTGTAACTATCTCTTGTGATGTTATGTACCTCATGTTCACTTATTTTCATGCAACCATGTCTTTCACAAAATTATACTTGATGTCAATGTATTTGGTTTTGGCATGGAACTTCAGGTGTTTTTATATGCTATTGCAGCCTAACTGTCACAATTTATAAGAATTAGCTTTATAGCAATTCCCTTTATTGTTAAGTGTTCCAAAAATCTTCTCAACCAAACTGCTTCTTAATTCAGCTTTCATTGATGACAGAGCTATACAAGATTGCTTCTTACTATATGATATGGCGTCATTATTGAGTAAGAATGTGAATCCTAAGGTAGATTTTCTCTCATCTAAACCTCCTCCCCAATCAACATTAGTATAGCCTCTCAAATACATATTTTTCCCTTAATAACACAATGAGTAATCAATTGTGCCTTTTAGATACCTAATTATCCTTTTCACTACTTTCCAATGTGCTTATCCTGGATTGGATTGATATTTGCTTGCCATTCCAACAATATAACAAATATTGAGCCTAGTACACATCATAACATACATTAGGCTTCCAACCACACTAGAATAAGGAACCTTGCTAATTTGTTCCTTTTCTTTAGAGGTTCTAGGATACATTCTTTGGCTTAGGATTTTACTTTTCGTAATGTGAGTATCAATGGGTTTACAATCTTACATATGAAATTGTTTAAGAATTTTCTTGATATAGGGCTCTTATGGCAAAGACAATAAATTTTGATTGATCCCTAGAAATCTTAACTCAAAAAATATACGTAGCTTCACTCATATCTTTCATTTCAAAGTTGGATGACAACCATCCCTTAATTTCTCTTACATACTCCACATTATTTTCAGCTATCAATATGTCATCAATATATAAAGATAAAATCACAAACTTATCTTTAAACCTCTTAATGTAAACACAATGGTCTTTTTCAAACGTTTCAAAATCACAAGTCATAATTGCATTATGAAATCGAATGTACCATTGTCTTGAAGACTGCTTAAGACCATATATTGACTTTAAAAGTCTATATACTTTATATTCTTGGCCTTTAACAATGAAACATTCTAGTTGTTCCATGTAAATTTCTTCATCCAATTCTCCACTGAGAAAGACAATTTTCATATCCATTTGATGTAATTCTAAATCCATACTTACTATGATAGTTAGAATTAAGTGTATCGAGGTAAACTTTACAACAGGTGAAAAAAGTTTCTTCATAGTTTATCCCTTCTTGTTATGTATACTCCTTCGCAACTAGGTGGGTTTTATATCTTTCGATAGTGTCATCAGTCTTACACTTAATTTTAAGAATCCATTTATTTCCAATAGGTTTGAGTCCTTCTGGTGGGTCAACCAATTCTCACACATGATTTGTTTTCATTGATTCCATTTTTTCATCCATTTTTCCTTAGCAAGGCACTTAAGAGCCTTATTTACATTCCTTGGCTCCTTTTCATCTAGTGGGGTAACAATGAAAGCTTTCTCTTCAATCTCAAAATGGCAATGAGGTACTGGCTTACAACTCATTTGTCAGATTTGAGATTCCTCAATTTCAATGTTACTCCCACTGAGACCAATAACCATAGTTGGATCTAACTTAGGTTATGATTGAGTTTCTATAGAAACTAATTCATTATGTCTCAAATCACTCCCACTTGAATAAAATGGATTCAACTCTTATACAGTAGAAATAATCTAGTCATAGGTGTTCACTTATCTGACCTTGTTTAGGAAAATCATTTTCTAAAAATTTGACATCTCGTGATTTAAACTCAGTAATGTTACCACGATCTTACTTGCCTATGAATATATACCTTTTGATTTTTTAGAATATCTTATAAAGATACTTTTCTTTCCTCTCGGACCCAATTTTCCATATTTGTGTGAGGAATTATGTATATAGACTGCAAATCCCCTAGGTTTTAAAATAGTAGTTAGGTTTTCTACTAGTCTATAACTCATACAGAGTGGTGGTTATGGACTTTGAGGGCACACGGTTAACCACAAATATGGTAGTTAACAAAGCATCACCCTAATAGGTGATAGGCAAATGAGTTTGTGCTATCATTGACCTAATCATTTCAAGTAGGGTCCTATTTTATCTTTCTATAACACGGTTTTGTTATGGGGTATATGGGATAATCAGCCGATATTCTATTCCCTTTTCATCACATAAATGTTTGAACTTATCAGAAATATATTCTTGACCTCAACCAGTTCTTAACACTTTGATTTTCTTATCTAATTGATTCTCAACTAAGTTCATGTATTTTGTAAAGCAACCTAATGCTTGAGACTTGAGAGATATCAAATAGACATAACCATATCAAGTGTAATCATCTATAAATATGATGAAATAATTTTCCCTATGTTTAGCTTTAACATTTATTGGACCACAAATGTCTGAATGAACTAATTGCAATGGATTTTATGGCTTTAGTTGATTTTCTAAATGGTTTTCATACTGCTTTTCCAATTAGGCAATCTAACAAGTTAGCAAATCAACTTTATCTAATTTACTCAGTAAACTTTCTTTAGCTAATCAATTCATCCGTTATTGGTTGATTTGACCAGTCTAGCATGCCAAACATTCACATCATTCTCATAATTAACATTAAATGTAAAATATGAAAAAATACATTGCTATTAATATGTTTTACATCAAGAACAATAAAACTATATAGAAAATAACCACAACCATAATAGTCTTGTCCTAGAAACGAATCAATACCATGTCCATGAAAACATAATTCAAAGTCTAATTTAAGCAAAACCAATATTGAAACTAAATTTCGACAAATTTCAAGAGCAAACAACACATTATGTAGAAACAAGGTTTGGCGATCACACATGACTAACTTACAAGTGCCAATTCCCATAACTTCTACTTTGGAGTTATTTCCTACATATATCCATCTTGTTCCTTTTGGAATCCACTAAAATTCAATGAAGGCACTTATATCCTTCGCTATATGGTCTGTTGCTCCTGAGTCAACAGTCTATAATGGAATAGATTCAGTTAGGAAAACATAACTTGAAATATTAGTTTCATTCATAATTATGCAAATATCATTTACCTTTTTGGGCTCTTTACAGTCACGTGCAAAATGCCCTTTCATGCCACAGTTATAGCACTTGAGCTTAGACATATGTTTCTTCTTCTTAAAGAAACCTTTTCCTTTTCCAGGTTGGTTAAACTTCTACCTTTTCTTGCCCTGAGCATTATCTTTACCTTCCTTATGCTAGCTCCCACCATGAAATTTTTGTTTATGCCCCTTCCCACTATGGGTGCTAAAGCCAACCATGTACACATCAACACTAGACTTGTTGGCCATGAGGCGATCCTCCTTGAGCTCTAAGTGGTGCATAGCATCCTCCAAAGTCTTAATGTTTTCATTATAAGTCATATGTATTTTCATGTGTTCCCAGCTTTGAGGCAATAAACGTATCACAGCCTGAACTTGTTGTTTATTTGTAAGGATACGATCTGTATCTTTCAGCTCACTTATCATGTTTGACATATGTCTCAAGTTTTTTTTCATAGTATGTTCAGGTAGCTTTTTGTAAGTGTCGAACTTAATAGTGAGTAATCTCAACTTCATTATAGATGCAGCATTAAACCTCTCAGAGAGTGCAGACCATATATCCTTAGCAATATCATACTTTCTGAACTCCTTTATAATGTCATCATCCATACTGCTTAGCAACATGATGCGAGCAATGGAGTTCTTCCTCTTCTAGGCCTTATAGGCATCACAGTCCCTCCTATGTTAGGTTGTGTTGCCTTGCTTAGGTTCAATCATAGACATGTTGAGAACTCAAGAGCCTTTTGCACTTGTAGCCCATATTGGATTTTCATAATCCAAATTTCATAATTATCGTCATTCAATTTGTCACCCTTATTGAGTTCGGTTACAATATTCTTAACAATAGATGCCATTCTTAATATAAAGTTCAACTAGTTATAAAGTTTTAATCTTGTATAGGCTCAGATTCAAAAGTTCACCATGTTCCCAATCATCATCTAAAAATCTTATGTTCGACTAATTACTTTATAATTAATTATTTTCAATTCAAAGTTACTAAAACTTCAATGAATTTCTACTAAACAAATTAAAAATTGATTAGTAAATATCATAATTCAAAAAAATTAATTTTGATACTAAACAAATTATACAAAAATAAATAGCATGAGTTTCATTAAACTGATAAATACAAATATTTACAATCACAATCAATGTGCTAACACTGCATATGAGTTAGAACTAATCATGAAAATAAAATTTGGGATAGTCTCATCCTATGGACAGGGATAGACTTATATAATTTTTCTTTCAGTTTTAAAGGCAATACATAATTGACTTTTAGTATAATAGGATTTCTGGGTATTTTTTGACTTCCTTTGCAAATGGACATACCATATGAAGTGTTAAATGTCTTCTTCGCAACCCAATTCACATATGTATTGACAAACTCCTTAAAGAGCTTTTCGTATGACCCCTCTTGATGGTAACTACCTCATAATGAATCAAGAATCGCTTATTCATTAACGGATTTAAGGCCAGACCTAAGCGCCTCATTTCTCTTGTTTTTTCAATAAACCCCCAATCCAAACTATTGCTTGAATAAGACTATAAATTTTAATCATATGATTTACAATGCGTTGTAAGTCATTACTTTTATCATTTGGGTTCATATCAACATTTCTGATTTTCTTTGGCATTTCTATTACTTTTCTTTTATTTTCTTTGGTTTTAGCAATTCTTGTAGTCCTTATTAGCCTTGCCATATTTTTGTTACAAAAAAAATTAATAGGCATTTAATATTTTATTCTAAAATAAAAGAAATCATAATAAAGAAAAATTAAATAAAAAAAAATATAAGTTATATTAATATGTAATGATTAAAAACACTAATTTTTAATAAAAAAATGTGTCTAAAAAAATAAGGACTATACAAAATATAAATAAACCCAAATTAATTATATTTTATAAGCAAATAAATAAGTAAAATTGTTTATTAATTTATTTATTGTGCTTTTGTATTTTAATTATTTTTAATTAATATATCAACTGTATTTGCTCAAAATGGCCCAGCAATATGAACATTTTGCTTCTAATAAACAGACTTGAGCTCAATTTTTAGCAGCCCATTATTATTATTATTATTATTATTATTATTATTATTATTATTATTATTATCAAACAAACAGGCATTATCCACTTGCACATACAAGTACATGTAGGCTACGTGTAAGGGAGGACCATCTTGTAATGGAGGGAAGAACATTGCAATGAAAGGGCAAAACAATTTTTTTTTAAATAATTATATTTTTATAATTTCAAGAGAGTGATGACTGGAACATATCCATATTCCTTCTGTCAAACCTTAATATGCCCCTTAATCTCTTTAGGGGGAAGTGATTAGTCACCTATTGGACTTATCGCTCGGATCAGATAGCTGACGGGCCCGTTCACCTTATGGATTGCCCCCCTACCCACATGAACATTCCATAATAGCTTGGCCATCTTTGTAATGCTCAATCGAATATTAATGAAATACTAGCCCAATTTCTACTCATTCTGTGTCTTTCTTTATATGGTTGTACCTCTTTTATATCATGTCATGTTTATACGATCGCTTATTGTATTTATGTGTTATATTGATTATACTATCATACCGTGCTTACAAATACTACTAGTTATTCGGTCGTTGGCCTGAATCTAACCCATGTCCCATCTTATGTGCATAATTAGTGAAATAACTCTTGGCCGACTTACTTGAACGCAACCCAAGTAAACGCCACACGGTCCCAAGTGTGGGCCAGTGACATTTGGTATCAAAGCGGAGGTGATCCGGCTCTTGAAAAAGAAAAAAAAGAAAAAAAAAAGAAAAACAGATGGAAAAAACTTTTATAAGTCGAATTGAGGCACTCGAAGAAAGAATGCAGTCCATTGAGAGGGACAGGCCTAGTGAGGCCCTAATGGATGATATTGAGGCACTCAAAGAAAGAATGCAGTCCTTTGAGAGAGACAGGCCTAGTGAGGCCCAAATGGGTGATCGAGCAATGGACCTTGCCTTGAGCTCGTTTTTTAACGAATCACAGCCTTTGAAAGGGAAAATGAGACTTTAAAAGTGGTAGTGGCTGATGCAAACTTGATTGTGGCTGCTGTAGCGCAATCTGAAGCTTGGAATGTCATGGTGGCTAACCAAGATTTCCTTTTGGTCGTGGTGGCAATTCAAAATTGTTTGAGTTATTAATGGCTGAGTTAGATGTAGTCCATGAGCTAATTCATAAGAATTCCACCCAAGGTATGAATTTTATTTGTGTTGATGGTGCAGAGACAAGTGATAACAACTCGGGGAACCTAGAAGAGGTGGTGAGACAACTTGCTAGTTCCCATAAGATTTTTAAGGAGGGAGTCAAGTCCCTATCCAATGAAGCCCAAGAAGCTTTCTCCTTTGTGATGAATTGGAGGAGACCAGGACTAAGGTGAGCGTATTGATAAAAGTAGTTGAGAATGTTAGTACTAATTCACTAGAATATGGGGGGATAAAGATCCCTGGACCTAAAACTTACGATGGCATTCGAGACTCAAGGGAAGTGGATAACTTTCTATTTAATCTTGATTCCTATTTGGAAGCCACCAAGATTGGTTCGTAGGAGAACAAGATAAGGGTGGCTCTAATGTATCTAGTTGGGGATGCCAAACTTTGGTGGTGGAGCCAAGTGGAGGAAATGAAAAGTGGTAGGAAGACAATCTCCTCTTGGGAAGAATTCAAGAAGGAACTTAGAACGCAGTTTTACCCCGAGAATACCGTATATACTGCTCATTGTAAGCTTAGTGATTTGCAATAAACATGATCCATTCGAGAATATGTGAGAAGCTTCTAAACCCTCATCTTGGACATATAAGACATGTCAGATGCCAATAAATTTTTTAACTTTATGAAAGGGTTGGAACCTTGGTCTAAGAATGAATTATATCGACGGGGGATTAAAGACCATCATACAATTATTACTGTTGTTGAAAACCTTGATGACTACTCGAGAAACAACTCTAAGAGAAAATTCATATTTGCTCCAAGTGTAGACAAGCATTCAAACAAATGGAGTAGGACCTCTGTTGGGGGAGGGGAACAGACCAATCAATTTCTTGGAGGAAGTGAGGCAAAATTGGAGTTTGACTTCCGACAAGAAGTTTAATAGCAATCCTGGACTTGAGGAAAAGGGCCTCACCTTCCAGACTATGACTCCTAGTTTCCAAAGTACGAAGAATTAGGAGGCCGGATTGCAAAGTAGTCCTACAAAGCCCATCTTTTGCTTTCTTTACAATAGACCTCATAGAGTTGCTGGATGTCCGTACATATGAGCCTTGAGTGCTCTACATTCACTTCAAAAAGAAAAGAATATCCAAAACAGGGACACTAGAGATACGTTAGTTATGAAGGCCCTAAAGTTCCTTAGAACCATGGGCCACCATGCGGTTTCACATAAGGACAAAACAAAAAAGGGGCTAATGTATATAGAGGTGGTAATAAATGGAAACACTTGCAGGGCCCTTGTAGATACTAGAGCAACAAATAATTTTGTAACAGAGAAGGAAGCCACAAGGCTAAAGCTTCAGGTTGAACAAAATGAGGGCAAAATCAAAGCTATTAACTCGGCAGCCAAAGAAATAATAGGCATCACAACCATGATTCCAGTAAGGGTTGGTCATTAGATTGGGAATATCAATTTCACTATAGCTCCCATGGATGATTTTGATATGGTTTTAGGGATCGACTTCTTTAAGGAAAGTTTCTCAGTTCCCATGCCTGCTGCTAATTGTCTCATCTTCCTTAATAGTGAGACACCTTGCGTGGTCCCAACAACAATAGACCTAATGAGTGAAAAGAAGATAATTTCAGCCCTCTAGTAGTAGCTGAGTTAAGGAAATAATTAAATACACTTTTGGAGACAGTTTTAGGGCTTTTATGCAAAAATGTCTCTTGAAAGAAGATATGCAACATTTTGTCAATTTTCGCTAGAAGAACTAGTCATCTTTACTTGAGGTGGCCCAATTTTGTTTCAATTGTCAAAAAGTATTCCGCTACTAACAAAAGTCCTTTTGAGATTGTTACAAGTCAACAACCTCTGGTGCCTTACCCTCTTGATATACCTTACAAAGACCTTCCCTTTCATGAAAGAATGGAGACAGGGTGAAGAGATTGCAAGAGCACATTTAGAGAAAAGCCTCCCATTAAATAAAGAGATGGGAAAATGAACATCGACAACCTCAACAAGTCCAAGTGGGAGATATGGTGAGGGTGAAGCTACTACTAGAATAATTGTTAGAGTGGGTATAAGTTCATCCTGTGTTCCAGGAGAGTAGCTTGAAGCCATATCGTCCAGACAAGAAAGATTCCAACCATAACAAACAATAAGACCAGCCATCAGCAAATAACCACCAGCAAATAAATAAGTGAGGATGATTCTAGTAGAATGCATGCAGTCATCTAATAAGCGATAATTCAAAGAATACTTAATCAAGTGGAAGAACTAAAGTGATGAAGAGACCACCTAAAAGAAAGCTGAAGATTTATCCTCCTTCAGCTTGCAGATTAAAGCCTTCTTGAAGATTCAGACGACGAGCACGTCGACTATTTGAGTGGAGGAGAGTGTAAAGGGGGGCCATCTTGTAATGGGGGGAAGAATATTGTAATGAAAGGACGAAATAGTCTTTTGAAAAATAATTATATTTTTGTAATTGCAAGGGAGTGATGACTGGAACATATCCATGTTTCCTCCTACCAGACCTTAACATGCCCCTTAAGCTCTTTAGGGGTTAAGGGGGGAGTGACTGGTCACCTATTGGACCTGTCGCTAGGATGAAATAGCTAATGGGTCCGTTCGCCTTATGGGTTGGCCTTCTACCCACACGAATGTTCTATAATGGCTTGGTCATCTTTGTAATGCTTAATCGAATATTAATGAAATACTAATCCGATTTCTACTCATTATGTGTCTTTCTTTATGTGGTTGTGCCTATTTGATGTGATGCCATATTTATATGATCGTTTGTTGTATTTATGTGTTATCTTGATTATGCTATCATACCATGCTTGCAAACACTGCTGACTATTCGGTCGTTGGCCTGAATCTAACCTATGTCCCATCTTATATGTAGAATTAGCAGAATAACTCTCGGCTGACTTGCTTGAATGTGACCCAAGTAAGCGCCACACAGCCCCAAGTATAGGCCCATGACACCACGCACCACTATACCGATCTCGGACGGCAATCGAGTTTTGTATGGTAGGAGGTTTTCTAGCATTCTGAAGCTGTCTATAGGGTCATTTCCGTTAATACACATATTCAATTATATGAAATTGGCAATAGCATTAATGGTAATTTTAGTCATCTTCTACCTATGAAACCAAATTCTAGGTCTGGAACTCGATTTTTCAATGTTGATTATCAATCTTTGATATCCAATATTTCACTAAATTCTTAACCATAATTTGCGATCTATATGCCAAATTAAGGCTTGTAATCCCTATTTTAAAATGAGTATAATGCCGTTCATATATGCGCAGTATGTAGAGAAAAATAAAGTCTCAAAAATGGCACATAAATCATACTTTATAATTTACAGAATCAAAGAGGTATATTCAAAAGTTCATAACTAATTCAATATTCAATTAAATCAAGCAAATAATATACTGAATTAAAGCTTACACAACCTACTTTTAAAATCAATCAAAATCGTGTTCAATAATCAACTACACATATAGTTATAATAGCACAGAGTAGGCATCATGATCATGTTTTTGCAACTAATACTCAGAAAAAAATAAAAACGAAAAGTAACACAATAATTCATGTTTTTAACCAAGCTATGATACCATTTGTTGGTTTTAACATAGATTTAATACAAAATCATATCCAATTTCGTTATTGTTAATATCCCAAAATCATGGACATGCATATTCCAATATCAATCACTTCAACTTGTAAAGAATTAAAATTAATATTCACGGCTTAAATGACTTATCTCTTCCAGCAAATGCACAAAGGAAGAAATCTGAGAGTCCAATTTTCTGTCTAAAAATTGAGAGAATCTTATGGTGTGAGAGATGAGGAGTACACCGGAGAAAATTAACAGGAATTTTTGTTATTTTAGTAATAGAGAGTTTGCACTAGTTTTCACTTAGAAAAGAAAAACAACCCCCACTACCCAAGTAACTGCTCTTGCAGTTGCCACTCTCCAATCAGTTTCTTTCCTTTTTTTTTTTTTAATTATCATTTTATTTATTTTATTTGACCCATCATGGATTGCTAATCGTCCAACAGAAATTGACATAATTGTCTTTGAAGATAGGGAAGAGAAAGGCAAATAATTAATTGAATAATTTAACTGAATAAAATTACAATGGACTGGAAGCAAATTAAATTGAAAAAGAAAAATTTTTTCAAAAAAATTGAAAAGAAAAATAAATAATAATACGGTGAACATTGCATACATTGCAATTTATATATGGCCACTGAAAATAATAGTAACTAATATTATATCTTCTAAAAATCTTTTCATCTTTCTCTTTACTTATTTCACTGTTTAAAATTTACATTATTCCTTCTAAAATTTAAAAGCTATAAAGAGCTTTTAAATAATATTTTTTTATTTCTTTTTCTTATCTTTTGTTCTTTTCTTTTTTTTCATTCTTTTAGATAGTTTTATTAATAAAAAAATTAAAATAGGAAATAAGATAAAAAATATTATTGGAGTATATATAATTTTTAAGTTAAACAAATTAAGATATAGAATGAATTTTTTATAATATAATAAAAAATGAAATGAAATAAAGAGTATTGTTAGAAATATTCTTACGCAAGAAAGGTATTGTTAGAAATGTTATTAAGCAAGATATATATACCGCACACAATATCGCATGCTCATTTTTCAATACTTGTAGGTCTCGGCGTAATATGGCCATAATCTGAGTCTCAAAATATTATTAGTCGAGCCAACAGCCAAATGGCCATGAAAAGGTTTGGTTGGCTTTGATTTGATGTGGCTTCATGCATTAATTATTTTTAATTAAATATTCTGACAAATATTTCCGGATGATTAGCATTCTCAATTACATGCCATTTCTGTTGGCTTCCCAATTCGTTAGCCCAAAAATTTATGTGTTTGTTGAAGGGTGTAGCTGAAGGAACAACAAAATGGAAAAAGAGCCTAACTGCGCTAAAAGGCTCAATCCATGATTTTCAATTAGTAAATATCAACCGAAATATGGAATTCCTACTTGTCAGTCTTCTGTTGTCACCCAATTCAATCTTCCTCATTTAGCACTATCCACAAATTCATCCTTCACCACCGGTCCCATTAAATTCCCCACCCAATTTTCCAACTATCTCCTCATTTGTCTATATGTCGATATTCTAAGCCTTGAACACCAACTCCTCCCTCCAGCTTCAGAATTTTAATATCATTGGCCTTTCTCGAAATTCTGGGTCAAGCAAAAATGGGCACTTACAATCTCGCTTGGATCCTTTCTCTCTCTTTTTTTAAAATTTTTTTGATAATATCTCATTTTGATTCTTAAAAACGATGTAGATTAAATCGAATTTCTACTACTAAAAGTTTAAAAGTACTTTTGTACAAACTAGACTATAAGATAGATTATAATCTACTTTTTACCATAAAAATAATATAATTTAACCAATAATCTGCGTTTAATAAAGTAGCTTATTTGGAAAAAAAGCTAGATTATAATCTCCAAAAACAAAAATAAACTAGTAGAACTAGTATTAAAAAATAATCTACTAAATTATATTTTTTCTTTCTCATTATACCCTTACTTTTTTATCAAATAATAATAATAATAATTATTATTATTAAATTATATATAATATAATTATTAAACTATTTAATATGTATATATATAATAATGAAATATTATATAATATATATATAATATATATTTATATTAACATTAAATGTTTAATATAATTTTTATAATATATAATATGTATTATATATATAAATATATCATTTTCTACCATTATATATTTTTTAGCTAACTTTACCGAACACTTTTTAATTAAATTAGTTAGGTTATCCGCTATTAAATTTTAAGCTACAACTAGATTATGAGTTAGAAGCTAAATTATCAGCTAGTTTTACTAAACAGAGGCTAAAACAAAGCCCACCTGCAAAATCCAATGACGAAGAATATAATTCTTTCGTTGATTCTGATTTCTGGGACTTTGCCATCCAACAAAGCTGACATTCTGTAAGAAGAATTAGAGCTTGAAATTGCAATCAACGGCATGGAATCATAATTCAGAGACTTCAATTTCAAGAAAACGGCGCCGGTTATTTTGTGGAAGACTGAGCATGTAGGTGATGAAGAGATAACGTTCTGTTACTGAGTAAAATTGTCATAGCAAAAAAAATACCGTTATATGAACAGTAATTGTCAGAAGGTTTTAGTATAGATAATAATGTTATGATCCAGCTCAACACCATAAATCCCCCCTTTTTTTTCTTAACAATTTAGATTAGTTTGGATTCGTATTATCCTATTGTTTTCATCTTCTTTATCTTAACCTGGATGTTTTCGCAAACCATCTACTTTTAAATTTTATTTACAAAATTATCTTTCTTTTTTTTACTCTTTTCATTTTTATAGAAATGGTTTTAGGTTACGAGAGCTACTATCACAGATTTTCGTCTTCTTCGAAAGTCACCATCACATATCTTTGTCTTCTCCAAGAGCTGCTATTTTTTTTTGTCTTCTACAAAATCGGATCTAATTTTTCCGCCAAGAAATAAGCTTATTCACTGGCAACTGCTTTTTCTTCATTGATAATAGCTAGCAACCTAGGAATTTTCCACGTGAGATTTTGACTTTTGATTTTATTCAATGTATTGAATTTTTTGATGATAACTGATGGATTGACTTTTGATTTTATTCAATACATTGAATTTTGTAATTTTATGTGTAATTGAATCAAGATATTTCCAAAGTATTCCAATAAAATTTCCAACGGTATACTTAAGATATTTCTAAAAAATGCCTCCGAGGAAATTCCTTGAGAATCCCAAAGGTATTCCCGAGGTATTTCCATAGAATTCCCAAAGGCATATGCAAGGTATCCTTAGGGTATATCCAAGGTATTTCGAAAGGTACACCAAACTGTTTGTTTTGAAAATTTGTGATATTTTGAATATTTTTTTACTGAATTTTATGTGTGATTGAATCAAAATATTCCTAAAGTATCCCTAGGGTATATCCAATATATCTAATAATCTGCGTTTAGTAAAGTAGCTTATTTGGAAAAAAAACTAAATTATAATCTCAAAAAAAAAAAAATAAACTAGTAGAACTAGTATTAAAAAATAATCTACTAAATTATATTTTTTCTTTCTCATTATACCCTTACTTTTTTTATCAAATAATAATAATAATAATTATTATTATTATTAAATTATATATAATATAATTATTAAACTATTTAATATGCATATATATATATAATAATGAAATATTATATAATAAATATATAATATATATTTATATTAGCATTAAATGTTTAATATAATTTTTATAATATATAATATGTATTATATATAAATAGTTAATTTTACCAAATATTTTTAATTAAATTAGCTAGATTATCCGCTATTAAATTTTTAGCTGCAACTAGATTATGAATTAGAAACTAGATTATAAATTAACCACTAAATTATCAGCTAGTTTTAGCAAAGAGCCTAAAACAAAACCCACCTACAAAGACGAAGAATATAATTCTTTCGTTGATTCTGATTTCTGGGACTTTGCCATTCAACAAAGCTGACATTCTGTAAGAAGAATTAGAGCTTGAAATTGCAATCAACGGCATGGAATCATAATTTAGAGACTTCAATTTCAAGAAAACGGCGCCGGTTATTTTGTGGAAGACTGAGCATGCACGTCATGAAGAGATAACGTTCTGTTATTAAGTAAAATTGTCATAGCAAAAAAAACACCGTTATATGAACAGTAATTGTCAGAAGGTTTTAGTATATATAATAATGTTATGATCCAGCTCAACACCATAAATCCCCCCCTTTTTTTTCTTAACAATTTAGATTAGTTTGGATTCGTATTATCCTATTGTTTTCATCTTCTTATCTTAACCTGGATGTTTTCGCAAACCACCTATTTTTAAATTTTATTTACAAAATTATCTTTCTTGTTTTACTCTTTTCATTTTTATAGAAATGGTTTTAGGTTTGTACTGAATTTTTTATTTTCTTTGTCTTCTATGAGAGCTACCATCACAGATCTTTGTCTTCTCCGAGAGCTACTATTTTTTTTGTCTTCTACAAAATCGGATCTAATTTTTCCGTCAAGAAATAAGCTTATTCACTGGCAACTGCTTTTTCTTCATTGATAATAGCTAGCAACCTAGGAATTTTCCACGTGAGATTTTGACTTTTGATTTTATTCCATGTATTGAATTTTTTGATAATAGTTGATGGAATGGCTTTTGATTTTATTCAATGCATTGAATTTTGTAATTTTATGTGTAATTGAATCAAGATGTCTCCAAAGTATTCCAATTAAATTTTCAAAGATATACTCAAGATATTTCTAGGAAATGCCTCCGAGGGAATTCCTTGAGAATCCCAAAGGTATTCCCGAAATATTTCCATAGAATTCCCAAAGGTATATGCAAGGTATCCTTAGGGTATATCCAAGGTATTTCGAAAGGTACATCAAACTGTTTGTTTTGAAAATTTGTGATATTTTGAATATTTTTTTACTGAATTTTATGTACGATTGAATCAAAATATTCCTAAAGTATCCCTAGGGTATATCCAATATATTCCTATGAAATTCTTAAAGATATACATGAGGTACTTCCAAAATATACCTAATGTATTCTAAAATGTATATCAAACTATTTATTTTAGAATTTGAGATGTTTTGAATTTTGATTAAATTATATTCTTCTTCTTTAATCAATTCTTTTGTTCTGGTTTTTTTGTTCTTTATTACTGAAAATTGAATTAAAATGTGCTCAAAGTATACCCGAAATATGCTGAAGATATACAGTTTGGATATATTTTATAGTGATTTTAATTTTTTTAGGTATTTTTGTAATTTTAAAAAATTGTTTTCAATAAAATTGAAAAAAATTTTAACCACTGATCAAAATATAAATCAATATTCGACTTTTAGTATTTCTGTAAAATTTCCTTTTCCATATTCAAAACTCGAACTTTAATCCTGGTTAAGGGACATCTCATCCTTTCGAGTCTATTGTTCCCATTTCTATAAAAAGGGATTTATTTGTGGTGGAGGACTTGAACCCTTGATCATTGGTAAAAATTGAGTCTTTCAAAGCAAGAAAGTAGAAGAAATAAAAAACCATTTTGCTACTTAAAAGAGAAAAAAGTTTTTTTTTTTCTTTTGATAAGTAATAATTTTTTATTAGTTAGAGGAGAAAAATCATCTAAATTAAAAATTGAGGAGACTAAAAAATTTCTCTCTAAGCTAGATAAGATAACGTAAGGCAAGACAAAATTCTTGCTTCAAGCAGAGCTTTGAATTTTATATTCGAATGACCTTTAGCTATGGCCACGCAAAAGAAAAATTGGTATTGGATCTTGTAGGTCTCCCTCCTTCAAGATCAGCTTCAAAGCAGAAAGAGCAACTGGCCAAAAAAAGACGAGCAAAAATACACAGCCTCCTCTTTTTGCGCCTACTTAACATATGGAGAGGAAATGAAACACCCAGTAGAAGATAAGCCGAGTTGCTTCTTGAAAATCTGATTTGGCAATGTTGAAGAACTATTTATTCCTGGAACAGCTAAAGAATACCCCATCATCGCATAAAGAAGGCCCAGAATATCCAAGAAAAATAGCAATGCAGAAGAACATGTTCTAGTGATTCACCAAAAACACCACAGCAGCAACAGATGTTGGCAGCTACAAAGCATAAACAAAGAGTCACTTGTAGTACGAACCTTCCTCTTTTCCAATTGACCAAGACACATAAGCAGCTCTAATAAAATGTCGCCATTGCTGATAGAGCCGTTTTTGCTTGCAGATCAGACCAGTGTATTAGTTTCGTTTTTAGGGATATTGACAGACCCAAGTAAATGTGGCAAAAGATGCGATAGTTACAAATCTCTACTATCCAAAATCTTTGTCCAGCGAAGCTGCCAGCACCAGGTATCATCAATCCAAACACCAGCATTACCGATGAAACAAAATTTTGCTTCGGAAATAGCATGTAAATGAGGAAAAGTGAAGCCAATTATCCTCCTAGAAAAGAATACTCCCACCATATCCCTGTGTGACACCAGACGAAGCCATACGCTCACTGGCTTCTCAAATTGAAAAAAATGAGAAGTATGGTGAATTATTCATCACATTGCCTAAAGAAGATTTTCAGAAACTAGTAAATGTTTTTATTATTTTAAACATTTTCAGGCAAAGATTGAAATTATAATGATTCAACCGATAATTAAGACTTATAATAATAAATCACGAATTACACCATGAACCGACTGCAACTCGAACCAATACATTTCATTAAAGAAAAACCACATTTTTCACGCTAGATATATAATTATATTCTTATAAAGCACTAATTGAATTTGCTTATCCAAATAGCGTTTGAACATTCTTGTCGAATCTCTCGTAAGAACCCCTTCAGATTCCTGTCTGAAGAACCATTTTCCTTGACAGCAGCTCTCGCCAATTGTTTCCATTTGTTAGCATTTTTTATCATCTCTTGTCCTTGGTTTGTACCAGGCATCACCATATTCAAGCATTTCTTAATTTCTTCAGCTTTCAAAATCCTTTCTTCATAAATACTGGGTACTACTCTCACTCCAGTCTTCAAAACTTGTTCAATAATCATTGAGTTTGTTGTTTGATCTGACCACTGTGGAAGAGCCGCCGTTGGAACCCCTGCAACTATGGCCTCCATTGTTGAATTCCATCCGCCGTGACTCATGAAACATCCTACCGAGCTATGGCTCAGAATCTCCACTTGATTGCACCACGGCACTATCATCCCTTTCTCTTCCATTAATTCTATTTTACTTGCAATTCCATTTTCTTTTGCTACCAGCAAGAATGGACGATTGATTTCTATTAACGCTTGCACCACTTGTTCCATTTGCGCCTCTGATATTGCAGAAATGCTTCCGAAAGATACATAAATCACTGAACATTCAGGCTTTGTGTTAAGCCACTCGATGTGATCCTTTGATCCCTGGCAAAGATCACCACCAAATGATTTGTCCGATGTGTCTTTCCCATCAAGAAAGGCAGATGGCATCAGTGGACCGATTCCTAATAACTTATACTTGTGGATTGACTTTAAAGCTGATGTTTCAAGCTCGTCGAAAGTATTGATGAGTATTGTTGGGTTGGTTTCTTCATCAAGAACTTGGAAATCCTCCTTGAGAAATTGAAATGCAAAACTATGTCTTTTTGAATGCTTAGGGAAGAAAAAGGAGGGAAGATCAGAGCTTATGAGAGATGGCAATCCAGGTAAGTTGAGAGAAAATGAGGAACCACTGACCAGTTTGTCAATTTCATCGGCATAGCCATGGTAGTAGTAGTAATAGATAGCAAAAACGGTGGCGGGTTGGTTCCAAAGGAAAATGGAAGGCAAGTGAAATTGACGCGCCACCTTAGGCACCCAAGGAAGCAGAAGGGAGTAAACGATGCAAGTAAAGGGATGACCCTGCTTATTAGCTTCAGTAATTATTTGAGGGAAAGTTTGAGAGCCGTGAGAGCTGAGGTGGGAGACATAATGGCCAAAGTCATCAGCAAGATTGAAGCCGTCGTCATATCCGTCAGAGAATGTTGAGAAAGATAAACCGGTAGGGACGTTGGTTGTAGCCATGCGGCGGTGGGCGCCGGTGGGTATGGCGAAGGTGACTTTGACGCCGATTGATACTAAGCGCTTAGCGAATTGGATGCCTGGATTTATGTGGCCTTGGCCGGGGAATGTGACTACTAGAATATGAGGCTGAATCATATTGTTTTAGTTTTGCAAAATGAAAAAGTAGAGTTAACAAACTAATAAGTGGGGAGGGAAATCTGGCTTGGGAGTTGTGCCTAGTAGAGTGAACAAACTAATATAAAAAAAAATTCAGCTACGTCCTAAATTCTTTCTAACGAATTGGATGAGATATCTAAAATTGGTAAAAATACTTAAAATTCGTTTATTTAATTGAAAAAGTTGAAAGTATATCTAAATTCAATTTTTTTTTATAAATTAATCTTTTATATAAAGTATTTACTGATTTAGGGTGAAAATTTTTAAAATCCCAAATTTAGGATATTTTTGAAAATATTGGTTTGAATAAACGGACAGAACTGTACTTTTTAAAAGAAAAAAAAATGAATCATATAATTATCATTAACAGCCCAGCATCAATTAAGCTACACCTTTATGGGTCATTTGGTATAAGGAATTGATTAGTTAAGTTATAAAATTACTGGAATAGTGACTAATTAATTTTATATTTGGTTCAAAAAAATAATGTTTAGCTCAGTAATTCGATGGTCTTAGTTATCCCATAATATTAGAATGGGCAATTTGCATAAAAAAAAAAACCTGTCAAAATAATTATATTTTTTTATTTTTTTAACTATTAAATATATATATTTTCAATATTAAATATAGTATCAGAAAAAATTTAGTTTGGTTTTGCAGTGATGTGACACTTCGAATCTATTTTTTAATCCAATTATATAGACAACTCTCATACTAGCAATACATCTGTATTGATCTAGTTATATTTGTGTAAATCTAGTCTATATATAACTAGTTTTAAGCAAATATATTTATATCTATATAAATTTATAGCTATTTGGTATTTAATTTTATGCAGATCTATATAATTTTTTAACTACTATCGCACTATTTCAAAAAAACTGTTATATTAATTTTAAAAAATAAAGAACAAGTACAAATTAATATATGTCAGCAGTGCCAAACTAAAAAAAATTAGGTTTGGAGTATCACATTACTGTTAAACAAAATTAAATTTCTCCAAAAGTTACATTTAATATAAAATTTGAAGTATATATATTTAAAAGTTAAAAAATAAAAAATATGTTTGATAGAAAAGTGAATTTCGGATTTTTTTTTAATGAAATTTGCCCAATTAGAATTAATTAAAACCAACCTCCCTTATATCTTTAATAATTCTTATCTTGTGGGATTATTAATCCTATATTTGTAAAATTAAAAATCCTAAACTAGCCTTAATTAAATTCTTGAAAAATTGCATTGGATATGCGAGAGTTATTCAAGTTTACGCAGAAAAAGTACAAGTACATAGTTATTGTATATAGTTATAAATAGTCTTATCATTTGATTTCTATCGAGTTGAAAAAGAAAAACAAGGGATAAAATTAAAAATAAAATTATAAAACTTAAAGTAAAAATTAATGGTGATTGAAATTCAAACCTAAAATCAGGAGATAATATTGAAAAAATATATTGAAAATATAAATAAAAATTAATTATACAATTTTTTTTTTTCGAAGAAAGCGTACAGGGAGTGCTAACTGGTTAACTTCCACTTCAGCACCTGAATTGGTAAGTAAATCTAAAAATAGCCAAACTCTGTAATTTTAAAAATTCACCCTAAATCAGTAAATACTTTATATAAAATCTCTAAAAAGGGAAAAAGCCCTGATATGTTATTAGATTTGTTCATCGAGATGGATTATTTCGGATTCAAGTCAGTTTTAAGAAAAATTCTTAGATATATTAATTATATGTAAATTAATTTAATTATTTGTTGATATGTATCTAGATTTATTAACTTTTGTATTTATATCAATTAATGTAAATAAAATATGTAAATTAATTTAATTATTTGTTGATATGTATCTAGATTTGTTAATTTTTGTATTTATATCAACTAATGTAAATAAAATGATTAACTTAAAAGAGTTTTAAGATAATTGCATAAGATTTAACTAGTTAAACTCAAAAAAATTTTGTAACTACTCGTCACGGGCTGCTGAATAAAGAAAATTAAGAATGACCTGCACCTTCAAAAAAAAAAAAACCAAAGAAATTGATTAGATGGAAACTGGGGCAATCTTTTTTTGTCTCTAGTTCAAGGAAACGTGTAATTGTGGTTGTTCCTAGTACATTCAATTCTTTTTACATATTAAATAGTATACCACAATATATATTTGTATATTTTATATTCATAATAAATAAAATATTCAAGTTATTGATTAAATTATGAATGTAATAGTTATATTATATTGTAAAATATACAACTCATTGATTATCTATAAAAAATTTATTATCAAGTTGTTGATACTAATGAGATAAATATTTCTGGTAAAAAATAATCTTAAAAATATTAATAACCAAAAAATGACAGTGAATTGGACATTTATTGAGCTTTTAGGTTATCACATAGTTTATTTTGAAGAGGAATGTCATTCTTTATGATATAGTGATATCTAGATAAACCAGTAAATTCTTAAAAAGTTAAGAGTGTCAAACAGTAACGTCTGATAATAATTGCACAGTTAGAGTTTGGTATCAACAGTTATTATTTTGGTTATAATATATGAGTTTTTTTATGACTCAAATTCTTTTAACTTGAACTGTCAAGATTGTCATTTCATGGGTGGCTATAGAAATACTCTTGTCTTGTATTGGACTATTTATGCTTGGTAATCCGACTTGTAATTACCATAGTTAGTTATGTAGTAAGATATGAAATTACCAATAGTATGACTTGTTATCCTGCTGTACTAGGGTAAGATCCTAATGGAGTTGATATTTTAGTTCTGATAAAATAAATTCATGATCATGAGAAATATTATTTATTCGATGTAAAATCGATATTATTAGTTAGACTAATAATGGTAAGTCTTATTTAACCAGAATGCAAATTATCATTCATTAGTATATTAAATAATAGAGTTTGACACGTTGTGACTCTAATCAATGTAGGGATTATAACGATAGGATTTAATATTATGATTTAGATGTCAAATTAATATTTGATTTTTTATCGGTAATTAAAAAAATAATTCTATAGGAATACTTAATGTGTCTGGGTATATAAGTAATTCAAAAATGATGTCTAATACAATATAAATGAGTCAATATTATATTTTCATTCCAATGAAATTATTGACTTTATAAGTCACACTCAAATCAAATTATTTAGGTAGTCAACATTTTTTATATGGGGATTAATTTAATTGAGAATTAAATTAGAAATGATTACTTATATTATTTGAGTTAAAATTAATATTAAGTTAATAATTAATTTTAACTACTTCTCCTATATAATTTTAATTAAAGTGTTAATTAATTAAGTTAATAATTAAATTAACTATAATGGTATATTAAAGTAATTACTATGGTTAATGTGGCAATGCTTCTTTCATAATCTTTCTTCATTTATTTGACACATTGCATTAAGCCTTTAGTGCCAATATGTCACCTTCTCATATTCTTCCACCTTGCATTATAGCATTAATGTGTGATTAATACTAATTTGTCACCTTGCCATACAATGAATTTGCCATTTTACCTTACCTTATAATATCTCGCCACTTTGTTAATTCATTTATTTGAGTAAAAACAAAGAAAAGCAAGAGATAAGGAAGAGTGAGGAGGAGAAAAAAGAAGGAAGAAAAAAAAGAAAAAGAAGAAAGAGAAAAAAAAAAAGAAAGAGAGAAAAAGAAAGAAAAAGGGAAAAGAAAGAAGAAAAAAAGAAAAAAAAATCTTCTTGTTCTCGAGAAGAAAAATAAAGGAAGAGAGTGGTAATCATATATCTTGCACTAGTAAATGAGTCTTATTAAAGACAACTCAAAATTTTGATTTTTTAGCTTGGTTTGAATTTTTAGTGAACTTGGTTCAAAAAAATTTGTTCTAACATTTTATAATTTTTTTCATTTTGTTCTAAAAATCATGAAATGATTTTAGCAAATGGACATTATTCATAAAAGTTACAAAATATTTTTTGTAAAAGTTATGAATAAATACTTAAGGTTAACATATAAAATGTATTTATATATCATATAATATTTGATTGCATGTTTCGATTAAATTAAAAATATTTGAAATATCTAACTTTGACCAAGACCTAGAGTTCTCTTCAATCCAAAAATCACTTTTGCTTCCAACAATTAGTATTAGAGCATTTCCATGATTTTTGGAGCAAAATGAATCTCTTTTATGTTAGTAGGCTCGACTTGGTTATGAATGATTTTCTTGTTGTTCTTTTATATTTGATTTATGTGTTATGTTACATGATATTTTTCTCTTTTAATTTGGGTTTTTCAAAGGTACAATGGGTTATATTATTTTAATATATTGATTTGTAATATTAATAGATCAATAATTTATTTTTACTAATATATTGAAGCTCTTAATATGCCAAAAGGATAAAATGTAATATTTTTTTTTGGAGCAAGAAGGCTCGAAATTTTGAGGAATAGTAAGAAAAATTTGTCAATATGGAGTTTATTATATATTTTTCATTTTGGGGTGGGAATAGCAATTGCAATAGAATTATAAATTGCATAATTAATTTCTTTTATTATATGTGATGTGTTTATATGTAGTAAATGATTGAATAATGTGAGTTTTAAATGTTAATTTTAGATTTTAAAAAAATAAAAAAATATATATTAATTTAAATGAGATTTAAATTATATATAAATTTTTATATATTTGATTTTTTTTAAAAAAAATTTAATCTTTATATATAAAATCCATTTTTTGATGAAATGAGTATACAAGTATACTCACTAAATATATATAGATATATTGATTCCAAAATTAATTTAATTTAAACATTATATAATATGATTATATAATAAACTCACATTTATTTATGAAACATAAAGTGCATAGAAGGGTAATATGTATTTTATTCAACCTAATGACATATGTATGTTTTAAGATCTATAACCATCCGAATATAGATGTGTTTATCTATTAATGATCATATGATATATGACATGAAAAATACTAATATGCAAACTTGAACCTTAAAATTAGATTATGTGATAATCCAAAGATAAATTTACTACTTTATGAATGGTAGTAATTTTTTAATCCGATTAATATACAAAGCAAAACCTTAAAACTAGGATAAAAGGCTAAATAATCTTCTCAAATATAATGAATCCAATAAAGCTATAAAATGTCTACAGTGAGGCTCTCCATGGGAGCATTAATATGTAAATTGTTGTATATTAATGATAAAGTCAAATAAATATATTTGACATGTAGAATGGATGAACATCTAGTATTGCAAGAATGTCATTTTGTAAAGCTGAGTGGCACTAAATTAAATCCATTTGTTCTACTGATCTTGTGGGTAAGATTTGTCTAATATATTAGCCCAATAATGCCATTTTGTGAAGCTGAGGATTAGTGTATTAAGAGCCGGTTAAAAATGAAATAAATTGAGTTTATAATTGTTGTTTTTGACAAGAAGTTGTCATCTCATTAATATGTTAATATTCTAAGAATGCCACTATGGGAAGCTAATGAATATTAATTAGAATATTATTGAAGCATAATTTATTCACTAGAAATTCACCCCAATGGAACTTCTATTTCCTATGAGAAAAGTGTAGAATGCGCCAAATTAGTGGGAGAAACCATTATGATTATGTGTCAAAATTATTTTGGTTAATTAGTTTGACCATTAATATATAATTAAATTGATACATTTTATTCTTTTTGTAGTTATTTTTCTCTAATAATATGACTATATCATCACCACTCCAATCACTTTTGGACTGTAATAAACTCACTGAGCCTAATTATATGGATTGGTTAAGGAATCTTAAGCTGGTGCTTCTCCAGCAACGCTTATAGGATGTTGCTAGTAAGCCAAAACATATAATGTTTATCGCTAATACAAGTGAGGTTGAAAAACAACATTATAAGGATTAGGTTGATAGGAACACCCAAGCAAAGTGCTATATACTTGCTTCTATAGAAAATAAACTACAATAGCAATATGAAAATATAGAAGCTTGTGATGATATTTTGGAGCTAGTGAAGGACAATTATGGCAAAACTAGTAGGACTATCCGCTTTAACTATTCTAATAAACTATTCCAAATGAAAATGAAGGAAGACCAAAATATTGGTAAACATATTAGTGAGATGATAAGACTTATTTAATGCATTGAAAATCTCAATTTCTTCATGGATGCAAAGTTTAAAATAGACTGTATCCTAGCATCACTTCTACGTTCTTATGGAAGTTTCATTTCTAACTTCCATATGAAGAAAGTGGAATGCACTTTGCAAGAGCTATAATAAATTTTGGTTTATCACCAAAATTTTGTGGTTAATCTCCAAAAGAAAGAGGCAAAAATATTAGTGGCAGCTTTTTTTTCTCACCCAAAGAACACGAGAAAGAAGAAAAATGTCATTATGGAAAAGAGTTCTACTTCCTCTTTTTTGCGTCCTAAAAAAGGTTGGGGGATGACAAAAGCTCTAGCTTTGGGTCAGCCTAAACCAAAGGCTGACAAAGGAACTTGTTTCCATTGTCAGAAAGATGGTCATTAGAAAAGGAATTGCCCAATTTATCTAAATATTTTAGAGAAGACTAAGGGCAAAAGGATTACAGATCCTTCAGGTATCTTTCATCCTTTAAATTTAAATTATGATCGTTCTTTTAACTCATCTTATGCTTGGGTCTTAGACACATGAGCAACTGTTCATATTTGTTCCTTCGTGCAGGATCTAAGGCATAGAAAGTTACTATATGATAGGGAGATAAAGCTCACTCTTAGTGATTGAGCAAAAGTTGCAATTGAGACAATGAGAGATATCTTTATTTTGTTAAACCATCATGTAATCTTATTACTGGATGCTTTGTATATTTCTAATGTCTATAAGAATATTATTTTTGTATCCGCTTTAACAAACAATAATTATAAATTCTTGTTTTGCAAAAATGTGTGTTACATTTATTTTAATGATAATCTTATTGGCACTAAAACTAAATATTATGGCTTATATTATTTATATTGTGATAAGTCTAATAAGATAAATAATAAAGAGTTATTATTGAGCAACATAATTAACAATTCTAATCAAACTCAGTATAATGATTTAAGTATGATGCGAATTTGGCACTTAAGACTTGGTCATATTTCTAATGCAAGGACCTACAAGTTGGTAGACATGAGAATTCTAAAAGGTTTAGATTTTAAATCTAATGATTATATTTGCAAGTCATGTTTGCAAGGAAAAATGACTAGAGCATCATTTGCTAGTCAAATGGTACATGCTGAGAACCTTCTTGAACAAATTCATACTGATATTTGTGGACTATTTAAGGAAATGGCTCTAGGAGGTTATCAATTCTCTGTTGCTTTTATAGACGATAAGTCTAGATATGAGTATTTGTATTTATTAAAATAGAAATCTAAAGTCTTTAAAAAGTTCAAAGAGTATAAGGCCGAATTAGAAAACAAATTAAGAAAGAATATGAAAGCACTCCAATCAGATCGATGTGGTGAATATTTAAGTACTGAATTTAATGATTACCTCAAAGAAAATAAAGTTGTCATACCGTTCACTCCACTTGGCACACCTTAACTAAATGGTGTGAGTGAAAGGAGAAAACATACACTGTTAGACATGGAATGTAGTATGATGAGTTATACTAACTTGTCTATCTCATTTTGAGGATATGCTTTGGAAATAACGTTATATATTCTTAATAGAGTTTCTTCTAAATTCGTAGATACCACTCTATATGAGTTATGGACTAATAAAACTCATGTATTATTTCATTTTAAGATATGGGGTTGTCTTGCCTATATTAAAAGGCAAAAAATAGATAAATTAAAGGACTGTCCACTAAAGGCCGATTTATTGGATATGTTGCTGCTAGAAATAATTTGTGATATTATTTCTGTCTACTTGATGAACAAATTATTATTGTGAGTAAAGATATCATTTTTCTTGAGAAGGATTTTCTCAAAGAAGGAGACAAAGGTAGACATATTGTTTTAAATGAAGAGTCATATGAAAAATGAATTCAAGTGGTTGAACCAATGGAAATTGATAAGCCAATTGAGCTTAACATGACAAAAGATATCACTTTAGCTCCTAGGAGATTAGAAAGAACTTCATGCTCTCCTAGATGGTATGGATTTACTATTGAACATGACCAAAAGTTATTCATATTTTACAGTAATGATCAACCAGAAGATCTTGTCACTTACAAGGAGGCAATGTCTGACATTAATGCTCTTAAGTGGCAAAAAGCAATGCAAGGTAAGATAGATTCCATGTACCAAAATAATGTTTGGAAACTTGTACACCCACCTAAAGGAATAGTTCCAATAGGTTGTAAATGGGTTTATAAGTGCAAACTAGAATCTAAAGAGAATATTGATAATTATAAAGCTAGGCTTGTAGCGAAGGGGTGTCGCTAACGAGAAGGGATTGACTATGAAGAGACATTCTCTTTTGTAGCCATGCTTAAAAATATTCGAATACTCTTAGCCATTGCAACACACTATGATTATGAGATATGATAGATGGATGTCAAAACTGCTTTTCTCAATAGATTTCTTGAATAAGAAATTTATATAGAACAACCTAAAGGATTTGATTCTAAAGATAGTTTCAAAGTGTACAAGCTTAAGAGATCCATTTATGATCTTAAGCAAGTTTCAAAGAGCTGGAACAAGAATTTTGATGAGGCCATAAGGCGTTATGACTTTATTCAGAATCCTAATGAGGCTTGTATGTACAAGAAAGTTAGTGGGAGCGAGATTGCTTTCTTAGTCTTGTATGTTGATGATATTCTAATCATGGGCAATGATATTAGTTTTTTAATTAATATAAAGATTTGGTTATTATCCATATTCTCCATGAAAGACTTGAGAGAAGCAGCCTACATTCTTAGTATTAAGATGTATAGAGATAGAGATAAGAGAATATTAGGGCTGTTCCAAGCCCTCTATTTGGAAAAAATCCTAAAAAGGTTTGGGATGGAAAATTCCAAATGAGAATTAATACCTATGAGGTATGGAATGCATCTTTCTAAGGAGATAAATCCCAAAACTCCTAAAGAGAGCACAAATGGCTGACATACTATATGCTTTGGCTATAGGTAGTCTAATGTACTCTATGTTGTGTACTAGACCAGATATAGCCTTTGTTTTTAGCTTGACTAGCAGGTGTCAATCTAATCTAGATGAAAGGCATTGGACAGCAGTCAAGGCAATCTTTAAGTACTTGACAATGACTAAAGATTTGTTTTTGGTTTATAGATGAGATAATCTAATATGGTTGGACACATATATTCTATTTTTCAATCAGATAAGAATGAATTGAAGTCCACATCAGGGTATTTGTTCACCTTAAATGGTGCAGCAGTAGTATAGAAAAGTTTCAAGCAAACAACCATTGTTGATTTTACAACAGATGTTGAATACATTGCAGCCTCAAATGCTGCCAAAAAAGTCATGTGGTTGAAGAACTTTCTAATAGATTTAAATGTAGTTCTAGTTATTCATAGTCTCATTCCTTTGTATTGTGACAATAATGGGGCAATAACACAGTCTAAGGAACCAATGTCTCGCAAGAACTTCAAACATATGCTTCAGCATTATCATTTTATTAGAGAAATAGTTGGGCGAGGTGATATCTCGGTGTAGAAAGTTCGATCAGCTGACAATTCAACCGATCCATTCACGAAGCATATGACACAAGCACAATTAAACCATCATCTTCAGAAGATAGGTCATGGTTACTGTAGTGAATGACACTTGTGCAAATGAGAGTTTGTTATCAGTAGTGTATATCCCTAGTGCATTCACTTCTTTTTATATATTAAATAATATACCACAATAGACATATATATATTTTACATTTATAATAAATAAAATATTCAAGTTATTGATTAAATTATGAATATAGTACTTATATTATACTGTCAAATATACAACTTATTGATTATTTACAGAGAATTTATTATCAAGTTGTTAATAATAATGAGATAAATATCTCTGGTAAAAGATAATCTTAAAAATATTTATAATCGAAAAAGGACAGTGAATTTGGCATTCATTGAACCTCTAGGTTATCACATAGTTTATTTTGATGAGGAATCTTATTTTTCGTGATATAGTGATATTTAGATAAACCAGTGGGTTTTTAAAGAGTTAAGGATAACGAATAGTGACGCATGATAATAACTGCATAGTTTGTACTTGACGTCAATAGTTATTATCTTGGTCATAATATATAAGCATTTTATGATTCGAAATCATTTGACTTGAGGTGGCAAAACTGTCTTTTCAATGATGGTTGTAGAAGTGTTTTTGTCTTGTACTGAACTATTCATGCTTGGTAATCTGACTCATAGTCACCACAGTTAGTTACGTAGTGAGACATGAGATTACTAATAGTACAATTAGTTACGTAGTGAGACATGAGATTACTAATACTAGTATTCATTACCCTGCAGCACTAAGGCAAGATCCTAATGAAGTTTATATTTTAGTTCTAATAAAATAAATTTTCAACTAGGAGAAATATAACATATTCTATAAAAGATCAATATTATTAGTTAGACTAATAATGATAAGTCTTATTTTAATTAGAACACAAATTATCACTCATTAGTATATTAACCAATAGAGTTTAACACGCTATGACCCTAATCAATATCGATATCATAACAAGAGAATTTAATATTATGATTTAGAGGTCAAATTAATATTTGATATTTTATCAGTAATTAAAAGGAAAATTCCAGAATGATGCCTAATGCATCCGGGCATATAAATAATTTGGAAATGATGTCCGATATAATATTAATAAGTCAATATTATATTTTCATTCCGATAAAATTATTGACCTTATAAGTCACACCCAAATTAAATTATTTGGCTAGTCAATATTTTTTATATGGGGATTAATTTAATTGAAAATTAAATTAGAAATGACCGCTTATATTATTTGAGCTAAAATTAATATTCTCCTATATAATTTTAATGAAAGTGTTAATTAAAATTATCATAATTTAATTAAGTTGTTAATTAAATTAACTAAGATAGTGTATTAAAGTAATTACCATAGTTAATGTGATATTTCTTCTTTCATCATCCTTTTTTATTTATTTGGCACATTAAATTAAGCCATTAGTGCAAATATATCACCTTGCCATATTCTTCCATCTTGCATTATAGTATTAATGTGTGATTAATGCTAATTTGCTACCTTGCTATGCAATGAATTTGCCATCTTACCTTGCCTTATAATGCCTTGCCACCTTGCTAATTTATTTATTTAAATAAAAATAAAGAAAAGTAAGAGATAAGGAAGAGTGAGGAGAAGAAAAATGAAGGAAGAAAAAAAGAATAAAAAAAGAAGAAAGAAAAAGAAAGAAAAAAAAAAAGAAAAAAAAATTCTTCTTCTTCTTGAGAAGAAAAATAGAGGAAGAGAGTAATAATCATACAACTTGAAATAACAAAGAAATCTCATCAAAGACAAATCAAGCCTTTAGTATTTTTGCTTGATTTGTATTTTTAGTGAATTCGATTAAAAAATGTTTGTTCTAACATTTTATAATTTTTCTATTTTGTTCTAAAAATCATGAAATGATATTTTCAAATAGATATTATTCATAAATGTTATAAAATATAATTTCTAAAAGTTATAAATAAATACTCAAGATTAACATGCAAAGTGTATTTGTATGTTATGTAATATTTAATTGCATGTTTCAGTTAAATTAAAATTTTTTGAAATATCTAGTTTTGACTAAAACCTAAAGCTATTCTCAATTCAAAAATTGTTTTCACTTCCAACAATTCCATGATATCGGCTTGTGTTGTTCCTTAAACATATTCCAAATTAAGCATGCATTTGTGTTTTGGCTGGCTTTGCGAAATAAACTACATACTAGGAGCAGGTTGGTTCTTTGGAAGTTGTGTTCCTCTACTATTTGTGAGCTTCGCCATAATGTTGCTGAAACTATAGAAAATTTATTATTTGATTGTTCTTATTCAGTGTCTATTTGGAGGAAGGTGGTTCTTGCTTGTAGTATTAACAGAAATCCTCTAACTTAGTTATTGCTCCATTAGTTGGTTCACTAATCATACCAGAGGTAAAAATTTTCTATCTAGAGTTAGGAATGTTGCTTTTTAGGCTTCAGTCTATTGTATTTGGTAGGCAAGAAATTCATTGATTTTTCAACAGGAAAAAATAGGCGAAATTGTTGTATATAGAAGAGTTAGAAATTTTGTTCTTTGCATATTTGATTCTTTTCGAAATTGTAATAATGCAGCTATTAGATGGTGAGGCTATATGTGTTAGAAAATAGGAGTATGTTAATTCAATATTGAATGAAATCACAAGAGAAAGTTAGAAGAAATCTTATACATGTATTCGACACAGTATTCTTAAGATAAATTTATTTTCTACCAACGGTTGCCAATAATGTCTTTGTAACACTCAAATAATAGTGAATTTAATATTTGAAATATCAGAAAATGAAATTCTCAAAAACAAATCTGGAAAACAACGACACGAGAGCATGCAATTTACACTGTGTATAGAAAATAGGCTTAGTCTGAACTATGGAATTTTGGTCCAATATTCATGTGCCAAGTCGCACATTGGCTTTTCACGGACCATAAATTCACATCACCTTGCGCTTGAGCGCACAAAAAAGAGTATTCCCTGCTACTTTTTTACTCATATAAGAATACATCTTACTATATAAACACAAATCCAACTTTATATTTTAACGATATGAGACAACTCTCACTTTCACTTTTCCTGTTTATATCTCCTCAGCAAGAGGTTTACTTTGAACTTCGATTTTTATTTACACATTCTCCATTTTGAGCATATGAATATATTAATTCATAATTATTATGTTAAAAAACATATATTCAAGTTTTTCTCCCAAAACTGAGTTATGAGACCCACTCGAATTAGCCTTTCAAAATGACTTATAATTACAATTTTTTCAACAGTAGATTTAGCTATTGAGCCTTTGTTTGATTGTTCTGTATTTTGGAGACTGTTTGCCCGTTCAATAAAGCTCTTTGGATTTTTTTTTTAAAAACAAAGAAATTCATAAAAATGAAACAAAATTAATTTTTAAGAATATGTCGGCTGGGTTTTTTTAAAAAAAATGTCATTAATATTAGATCTAAATGCTCAATTTTAATTATCATTAGAAAAAATTAATTAAGAAAGAAAAAAAAAAGAAAGAAAAAAGCGTATTGTACCTGAAATATTGATTTCAATAAGTATACTCATTTATGGAGATCGGTGGACGCAGAACACTTTGATTACAGTGAGTACAGTCATTTATGAAAAATTGATAATTGCCTAGTATGGCCAGTTATTTTCCCATCCCGCTCTCTTTGTTTCAGAAAACAAAATAAAAATAATAATAATTTTTTTAAATCTTTTTCAATTATTTTCTTTTTCAGAAAATTTTAAATATATATATATATTTTTATTATTGATCCTTATTTTTAGGCTAAATTATTCTACCAAAATAAGAAATAAAACTATCACTAATGATACATTGTAAGATAGACAAATTCTATGTCGTGAGAGATTATTAATCGTATGTATGAACCTAAATTTGGAAAGATACTAGCTGCACAAACTAATTTCTTAATCTCACATCGGAAAAAAATAAAAGAGGAAAAATATTTATATGTACCTACTATTAGTAATAATATATGTTAACCATTTTGGGCTATGTGATTACAAAACAAGTGGCATGAGCCGTTACATATACTTCACTAAAATTAAAAAATATATTAATAATCTAACCGATTGACCATAGTACACCTTTATGAAAATTGAAAATAAAGTTTGAAATTTTATTAAATTCTATTAAAAAATTCTCGAATCTTCTTATATTGCTATAAACATTATTTTCATAAAGTTTAATTACTGGAGTATGATCAAATTCTGAACAATGTATTCTCCATACATTTTTAAAGTTTTACAAATTAATATTTGTAGAACTATGATTAAGCTAATAATTATTTTATAAAAAAATTATTTCTCTTTATTTTGAAATTATTGTTAAAGATCGATCATGTATTGATTAGATTAAAATAAAATAAGAAAATACATTCATTCAAAATGTTTTTTTTTAAACTTATTCATTCAAAATGTCAGAAAATCAGAAATTATTAAGAACTTTAAAAAAGTATTGAGCTATAAATTATTATTTGAAAAATATATACGTATCTTGATTTTGGGAAAAGTCTGTTATATACGTGGAAAATCCGTCAGAAATCCTGATAGAATTTTTGTAGGATTTGCTAGGAGTAAATTTTAGAAATTAGATTCTGTTTTATATTTTAAAATCCTTATAAATTTGTTATAATTTCTTGAATGAGGAATCATATGGAATATTTATAGCAGTGGCAAAATGTAACAATTTTTAATTAAAAAAATTATCAGTTAATAAAACAATATTATCTTTAATTATCACTAACTAAATTAAAAAAAAGAATTAGAAGCAATTTACAAATTAGTAAATAAAATTATTTAATCTATAAGGTTAAATATTAAAATTATATAAAAAGTATTTATAATTTTTAATAATATTATATATATATATATATATATATATATAAAGAAGTTCTAAAATTTTGAAGAGATCATGGCATTTTTATGCCCTCATAAAGCTGTCCCTATTCTATATACAGTTAAATAATTAATATATAATGTTTTATGGTTACAAATGATTTGATGAATAATGTGATATTTGAATCATATTCTGTGAATATTATTTTTTATTATTAAATGGGAATAAAGAATATTATATTGAATAATTGAAAATGATAGATATATGTTGAAATTATATGTGTACTGAAAATAATTAATTATTGGGCATAGTATAACAAGTGCTTTCATACATTCATATTATAACTTGTTGGATCGCTTTTTTGAATGACTCGACATGCGTGTATATATAATGATATATAAAAATTTAAATTTTGTTTATTTTATTTCTTTAAATATCATTAATATTACAAATGACACTAAAATAATAAGAGTTTACAATTTGATGTTTCTTAATTTGGCATGCAATAGCAGGGATAATTTGGATCCAATCCTAAAATTACATTTGATATTGTATTTGAGAAAAGTATTTTTTGAAAAAAATTATTTTTAATTTTTTGAATTTGAAAAGTTGATATTATTGTAGAAATAAATTTGAAAAAAGTAATTTATAAAAAAATTACTTCATGGCCAATGATGGCATATTATTGCATTTCTATTCTATCATAATGCACCCCATTTTCTGTATGTTTTGCTACTTCTTTTAGTGAAATATGAATTCATGTGCAACGAGATGGATCTCTTTCATTTTTCACTCGGCAATAACATCATTATATATATTTGAATTTATTTATAAAATTAAATTGCATATTCTTATTAATTTATTATACATATACCCTTTCTTCATTCCATAATAATAAACTCATTTTTTGAAATAACTTATTATCTAGTTGGTTTGATAACTTTAGAGTCTCTCAAATAACTCATATTTGAGTTCTACCATTCTTCTTTCCTAACTTGTAATTGTTCAAAATAATAATAATAAACTCATTTTCTTTTTAAATATAATTAATTTATTAAATATCTATTCTCCTATTTAATGTGTGTTGTTATTAACAAGTATAAATTAATTATTATGTTTAAGGTTATCTATATCCACTTTACCAAAATGAAAAATGCTGATCACAGTAGTCTAAATGACTGTTTAGCGCTTACCTTCTTATTTAGTGGGTATTAAAAAAATTTTAAAGAAAAAATACTTTTTTTTCTAAATTTGTTTATTTTTATCAGCTAATCATATAATAAATATTAAATAATTATTTGAAAAAGGTGATTATTTTTAACATTGCTCTTACCAGAATATAAATAAATATAAACCGAAATCATAAATTCATTTACTGAGCAAAATAATAAATATAGTAAGGTACGAACCTTAATTACTAATTAAGGTAATTACTGCACTAATTAATTAGCTACATGATCTAATCCAAATCTCTCTACTAGTAAATGACATACTCCTTTACCCGGAAAATATACGCTCACTTTTTTCTTTTTCTTTTTTTTTTTTTTTCCGTTTGAAATTATATATATGTTCCTTTCCTTTTTACAATATAATTATTTTGTTGAATTACAAATATATTATTATTTATGTAATTCTATTATTATTATGTCATTACCACTTATATCAATAAATAAATTATCAATTAATTATTATTTTTGGGTTCTTAAATTTTTCAGCTCTTACTTTAAGTAACTTTTAAAATTGATTAACATTTTCATGAGTATTAGAGCATTCTCAATAGACTCTTTATTTGAGTATTTTTCTTTATTTTAAAGAGTGAATCTATAAAAATTGTTTCTAATAGATTCTTTATTTTTAAAATTTAGAGAAGTGAGTGAGTTTAACTCTTTATATTTAGAGTCAAATTTTATTCTCTATTCTACATGTCATTTAAAGCATACCAATTTTATGTGGATATTCTATATTTTTATTGATGTGTTGCTTTTTTCTTTCCTTATAATAAAAATAATTTATTTTTTCTTTTGATAAATATTAATTTACAAGGGATAAAATAAAATAAAGAGTAAAAATATAAAGTGTTATGAAGATTTGTATTAACCAATAAATATCCATAACTTCTACACCTATATTTTCATAACCTCCTATCACATTATTTTATACCTTTATTATGTAGTTAATTTGTAATTTTAATTTCACAATTAAATTATATAACTTGTCTTATTTGTAAGCTGATAAATAAAAGTTTTGGTAAATGTACAAATAACTAATGAATATACATTATCTCAATTTTATATTATATTCTTTCTTTATCTTTTTACTTTGTTATTCATTCTTTAATTACTTTTATTTATTTTTATAACACGTTATCAGCACGAATTCTATCTACAAGGTAAGATAGGTTTTATCTATGATATTTATCTAATACAATTGATAATAGTAAATAAGCTTTTGTTATCTTCAAACTCTATTATATTTTATATTTATGATCACAGAAAAATTTTATATGAATTAAATATTTTTTCTGAAAGCTTTTCTTTATTGGTTTTAATTTTTCATATTGATAGATTTTGTTGTGCTATTATCATTGTATGTTAATTTTTTTATAAAAATAATATATATATGAGAATAACATGAAGAGGAAGATGTAATAATTATCAAATAATATATTATTAATTTATATGTTAAGCATTCTATTGAATTTTCTTCGTCTTTAGGATTGTTGTTTTTTCTTCATTGTCTTTTTATTATATTATATTTTTCATTTAAATATTATTAGTAATTTTATTGAAGTGTTTATCAATATGTCTTAAATATATGTAATTGACCTAATAACTTATAATTGAAATAATTTGCCAGCAAGGACACTTTTGATACCTGGTTGAGATCCTGCTGATGTTTTTGAAACAAAATAATCTTCACTCATATCACTTTGTTTTCCCTTCCCTTTAATTTGCTTTTTTGATAATTTCATCTTTAATATTTCTTGTTCTCTCATATAAACCTTAATTGGATTATCACCATTATCTTCATCTTCATATGCCCGCTTATACGTCATTTTCATTTGCTTTTGTTTCTGGGCATGTTCCTTGAGAATAATTTTCATTCTGATACGGATATCATGAGGAACTTTTTTATATTTTGCTTTTTGACCTTGAATGCCAGCCAAATGATATTTCATTTTGTTTATTCCACCATCTTTGAAAGAAGACCCATAATATAGACAAATATATACGGTTTTTCCAAGTTCTATTCTTATTTCCTTGAAATGTTCTCAGGTGGGATCTTTTTTCCCACTAACAGAAATGTAGAACCTCAAATAAATACCAGATCTATGTTGCTTGAATACCTCAAATAAATACAAATTAATCAAACTAATAACATAATTAATCAAACTATAATCAATACAAATTAATCAAACTAATTACAAAACTAAAACACAAATTAATCAATACTTGAGGCTTGAGAGTCGGCAGCCATAGGACCATTCTGATACGTTGGGAAATATCAGGACCAATGGAGGTAGAACTTGGAGGAGGGAAGTCATGATGGCCGACAGAGGGCATCTGCTTTTACGGAGAGTACATATTCAAATCTTCAAGGGCCAGTGGAGAATCTGCCAGTGGGATGTCATCATCAGGCCAATCATCTGGTGGATCAACTTCTAGATTGGGCCGTTGAGGAGGATGGGCTGATCCACCAGATGATTGGCCTGATGATGACATCCCACTGGCAGATTCTCCACTGGCCCTTGAAGATTTGAATATGTACTCTCCGTAAAAGTAGATGCCCTAATTTGAATTCATACAAAATACAAATTATACCCAAACTAATCCATACAAACTAAAATACAAATTATATAAATTAAACCAGTTTTAATCAATACAAAATAATCAATATAATCACAAAGTGTACCCAAACTAATTCATACAAATTAATATATACAAACTAAAATACAAATTATATAAATTAAACCAATTTTAATCAATGCAATATAATCACAAAATATACCCAAACTAATCCATACAAACTAAAATATAAATTATAAATTAAACCAGTTTTAATCAATATAATCACAAAATATACACAAACTAATCCATACAACCTAAAACACAAATTATATAAATTAACCCAGTTTTAATCAATACAAAATAATCAATATAAAGAGATAATGAATAATTAAAAAAAAACACCAACTTGAATATGTATATATTATATAATATAAAAACAGACAAACAAACTTGGTACGAGAATGACCGGCAATGGGAAGCATGAGCGGCGATGGCAAGGAGTTACTAGCAACGAGGAGGATGAGCGGCGAGGATGGAGGAGCTACAGAAGAGGGAGCTGCTGAGAATGGGGGTGTGTGAAGTGGGAGTGGGGAACTACTATAGGGGTGGGTTGGGTAGTTTTAGGGTTTTTTTTAATAAAAAAAAACATATATGAAACAGTGCCGTTTTGAACACTAAGAGAGCATATTTCATTTTTAACAAAACAACGCCGTTTCGCCAAAACAGAAACGATGCCGTTTCATTCATTTTTCGGACCTGCCAAAATCGACCAAGTTAGCCGATTCCCTGATTGACTAGCTAGGTCACCAGTTTCTCCCCTAGTCAGATACTGCCCTAGTTTTCTACAACAAAACCGATCGGTGTAGTGGCCGGTTTTCTGTTTTTCTGATCAAACCAGTCAAGTTGGTCTGGTTTTAATAAGCATGTGAAATATATATTTTGAGTATTGAGGGCTTTGACATATACATTAAAAGGCTAAATTTAGTGTGATGAGTTAATACGAAATCTTTTCAAGTTAATTAGAAGATTTGAGTTCAATGTAGTTACTTGCTTTAAAACTCTTCTGAATTAGTCGTAGCTATAATTCTGTTACCCGATTAAAAATTTAAAACAAAAAATGCTAAATACATATTTGGTACTTAAATTTGGTAAGGTTTTTTGCAGATATTTCGAATATCGATCTTATTTGTCACCTCAATTTAAGCACAAGTTGGAGATTTCAGGTCCAACAAAAAGAAAATCATCTGGAAGTGCCCCAGCTACACCTGCTTCTTGATCCCCCAATTCGCGCCACTCAACTTCGTCTTTTACTTTCTTTATTATTTTAATCATTTGTCCTACTAAAATACTTGAAGTGTGCCCAAAATAAAAATAAGAACTCTAAGTTTAAGTGTCAAGTCGAGGTGTTAAGTGCATAAAACAAACATTTATTCTTAAATGAATGGTTAGAATTAAATTCAATAATAATAATAATAGTGGGAGGAAGCAAAGAAGAAAACAAAAATAATAGTGGGAATGTGGGATGAGATTAGGATAAGAAAATGAAGTGAGAGGAAGGAAAATAATCGAGGAAAGTAAAAAAAAAAAAAAATTATTAGAGTGATTTACATAGAAAGGAGAGAGAGATAGCTTGTTGTCGCAGCATAGGATGTTGTCAATTTGAGAATACAAAAACATGCACAAAGTGACAAGCCGAGTGTTAAAATGCACAAATAAATTAAATTGACAAGTCATGGTAGGATGAATATATGATAAAAAAAAGGAAATGGATTTATGTGAAAAAATTTAAAACATTACCCACGACAAAGTAAATAAATCCCAAATCTCTCCCGTATTAGCTATGTTCAGGCTATAACAGTTTTTGACAAAACAAAATCTTAAATCTGGTTGTTTAATAGTTCAACAATAGTTAGCTAAAGTCATGGAATCCCAACAACCATGAAGCCGAAAGTTTTCACAATTTCTTGGGAGAATGTTATGCAAGTGAATTCCCATGCGATCAGTTTGGTCAAAATAATTCACTGTTGATACAAATGTTTCAAATTTCAACCACAGTATAAGGACAAATAAGGCACTCATGTTTCTATCCTTCCATCACCTACAGTGCGAATGTGATTTCTCCCTGCATAAAAGGGTTTGATAAAGACAAAATCTTAAAACTAACCCTTTTTCAAAAGAATAGAAGTTTGGACAGTAACTGATATCTTTTGATTTTTCTAGCTCCGTGTTCCTGCAAAGCTGAAACAAAGAGACCTAGCCGAAGTTTTCCTGCAAAGCTACTCCGATACTTAAGTTAATAGGAGGAAGAAAAACCAATAAGTGTAGCTAGAAAAGTATATATCAGTTAACCTACTTTTGGAGCATCTCTTTTATGGTTTTATAATCTTTTTGCTCGTCATGTGTCTTATGATCTCTTGACACAATATGGCTTAAGTCGGATTTGTTAAAGCATGATTGCTAGTCTATAGTTTTTGTGAGCCATCACGCGCCATGCTCGAGCTGCACACTCATTTAATGCTTATTGTCTGTCATTTCAGCGCTTTGTCCCACACACTGTTACTATGTAATGCTTTTTTCTTCACAAGGGCCCATGGCTTCTCAAGTTATGGGAACAATGTCGTTTCACATACTAAATGTTGAAATTGCAGGATCGAGTTTTCTAAGTCAGATTGTGGAATTAAGTTTTCTAAGTCAGATCGTGGGATCAGAGTATTCCATCATGTCATTATACAGGAATCACGAGATCTAAGATCTCGGTAGGATAATGATAGGATCACGGGATCGAAACATTTTTTATATGCCTTGGTGTAAGATAATGGGATCCGTCCATTTTCTTATTGAGGTATTGAGATCGAGGGATAGGAACATCCTATTTTTGTGTGGTCATAGGATCCAGACTATTATTTTTGTTATCAGTAACCACTCTCGAAGAAGAAAGAAGAAGTACCTTCTTCGACTGGGGAGACCATGATTTCCTAAAACTTGTTGAAGGTTAAAAAAGGTCTATGAGCTAAGATGCCATCAAACGAAAGAAAAGGACAGAGGCCAGTGCCTGATAAGTTGGATACTCCTCTTTTGTTGGATTCAAATCCTTCCAGTGTTGATTGAAAGTATAACCTTTTTTTCCTAAGAAATTTAGGAACCAGATCTGAATCAGAAGAGAGACACAGGGAGAAGAGGGGCAAAATAGTAAATAGAAAGTTAGAAATTTTTGAACATACATTATGAAATTTCTTATATTTGGATTAATATACTATCCAGTCCGATTATTTTTTCTGTTAGAAATAAACAAAATGTCAAATTTATCTTTCTCCTTTTGCTTTAAAAAATACCAAAAAAATTTTTATTGTCATTAACTTAATATCAAAATATCAAATTTGTTATTCTTTTTTTAAATGTATTTTTTAAATTAACTAAATATCAAATTTATTAAAATATAAATAAGAGTACATTTGGTAGTCTTTTAGTTGATTAATAAAATATTCTACTTGATTAATTGAATATTTCATTCAAAATTAACATATAATCTTTTAATGTATTAAACAAAACCTAAGAGACTTTATAATATATTCTTAAAAATTAAAGAAATTAATTAATATATTCAACCAAATTTTAAGAGTATCATAATAATTTATCCAATAAATTTTAAAGTATGATCCATTATGTGCCACATCAGCATTTTGTTAGCTGATTTGATGAAAGAGTTTTGAGTTTCAAAATTAAAGTGGTTTTCTATTCCAAATAAAATTTTAAATTCTGAATTGTTATAAGTATTTTCAATATAAATTATTCAGATCTTAAATATTCATTCTTAAATAAATGGTTAAAATTAAATTCAATAATAAACATAATAGAAATTGGAAAAGAGAAGAGAAGAGAAAGAGAGAGAAAGCAAAGAAAGAAAAAAAATAGGTGAACGATAACAATTGAGAAAAGAGAAGAAAAATGCTTTTTTCTGTTTCATTTCAAAATGTGGTTTAAAAAAATAGAATTTATTTCTCTCCAAATGACATTTTAGATTATTAATAAAAAAATAATTTTTTTCTTTACTATTTTACCTATATCATTTTTTAAAAAATGATGAGTTTTATTAAAGAATATATATAATTCTTTATTATTTTAATCTTTTAAAAAAGAGTAATATAATCACATTATATTTATAATTATACCTATTAAATAATATTCTTAATTTTTATAAAAAAATCTTAAATGACCGTTGGAATGAATAAATAGAATAAACATTAGGATGATCAATATAGAAGACAAAGAGTGATAGCATGCTGCTGTAGCAGAGGATGTTAGTCCTCTAAAAAATAAAATTTTGGCTAGTGAGTAGTGATTGCTAGTATGCAAAACTTAAAATCTTATAAAAATTATAATACAAATTGAAGTTCAATAATCAGTGAATTATTCGAGTATAAATTAAGCTAGTATTAGCGTAGACGTAAGGACACTCACTTTTTTAATTAAGTGATTATCTAATATTTATTATCTAATTAGTTGGTGAACACAGGGAAAAATAAACTACTCACCAACCAATTAGGAGTTGAGTGTTGGATAGCCAGTGTTCTTAACATTTCCTTATTAGTGTAATAAATCCAAATTTTTAGTTAACATCTTCCGTTTGATACAATGGCGGAACCATGACTTTTACTAATATGAATGCTATGATTAGTTAAGCCAGATGATTAGTAAATTTAATCATAATATTAACTAATCCAAATTTTTAATTTTATATTTGATATGAAGGTTTAAGTAATAGAATAAATTAGTAAAATTATTAAATTACTTAAATATCTTTTGTCCCATATTTAGAAATATAAAATTTCACTTGCTAATAAAAATTGATGCCAAATTTCAATTGTTTACTTCACCTAATTCACAATGAATCTATTCTAATACCCATTATGATTGAAGAAAAAATCAAAACAAAACAATTTCCAATAAACAATACCAGAGATGATTACAATGGAGGTAATCAGCCTAAGAAATGCCTACGCCCCAACTAGTAGAGGATTCAGAACAAGACCCCCAATTGTGGAAATAAAGATTGCCAATAATTGCCAAGCTTGTGGAGTTACTTCGACAGATTTAATTAGGAATACAAATTTGAAGAATTATAGAGACATATTATAATTTATAAGGGGAACGATTTTTGCGCAGAATAGAGAAAAGGAGATATTTTGAAGACTAATAGGAGATTGGGGTAAAAAAGATGAGAAGATGATTAAGGGAAGTTTAGGGTTTATAATTTTATGAAGAGATTTCTGTGGTGTACCCGGTGTAAATTATACCGGGTACTTTAAAACCATTAGATCATCAACTTTTAATTTCAACCATTTATTATCGACAGATGAGATTAAAAATTTATAATCCAATAATTTTAAGACATCTGATGTAACTCTTTTATAAATATAGGGATTAGTAAAGATACAGAAGGTGAATTTTAATGAATCTTAATTCTATGGGATAAAGAAGCTCATCCGAACTTTATTTTTTGAACAAAATAAGAGATTGATAATTAATCATATGACTTAGCTAAGCAATCCATTGCACCAAACGGACTGTTAGGGTAAATTAAATTTTTTGTACTAAAATTTTAGTATTTGTATCAAAATTTCATTTTATATCAATCTAACATCAAATCTTTAAATTTTTGTTTCATAGTAGTACCAAAATTTTGTTTTGTATTAATTTAGTACCACATCTTTACTTTTGTTTCATATGAAAGTATTAACAATATTTACAATAGAATTTGTCTGACGTGGACACCGAAAATACACATATCATATTACGTTATATGTCACTTCAGATAAAAAAATACTACATATTTTAGTTTTTAGACATATGGTAATATGTGATATTTTTATTTGAAATGACATGTGATGTGATATGATACATGTATTTTTTATATTTATATCAGACAAATTCTACCATTAATATCGTAGATACTTTCATCTGAAATAAAATTGTAAAAATATGGTACTAAATTGATACAAAATAAAAATTTGATACCATTTTTAAATAAAATTGTAAAAGTATAATACTAAATTGATGCAAAATAAAAATTTGGTATCATTTTAATACAAGTGTTAAAATTTTTGTACAAAAATTTCGTTTTACCTTGATTTTTAAGTTAGAAAAATAAAAAGCAAGAAATTTAAATTAGAAAGGATAAAATGAACTTTTAATATTTTTTTACTAATTTTAAATATTAAAAAATAATATAAATTTATCTATTATAATATATATTTTTAAAAATTAAAAGAATAATTATTCACATTGGTACCCATATGTCACTGCCGATACACTGACAACACCAAGGGTTAACTTCACAAATTGGTACCACCTCAGACGTAAGGCATAAGACATATGTGACCGTCAATGTCTAAATTTATTATTTTGTCCTTTTTTTTTTTTAATTTTGCTATCCCTTATTGATTTTTAGTTTATATTACTCTCTATAAAATTTATAAAAATATGCATGTGACTCCTTAAAGCTAATATAATATTATTGATCAAATTAAACACTTTTTTTGCCACATCAGCTTTTAAGAGGTTGTATGTAAATTTTTACAAATTTTATAAAAAGGAATATAGATCATAAATTAATTATGAATATGAATTGAAAAAAAAAATTTAGAGAAGCAAAATAATAAATTTAAACAATTGCAAAGGACATATATATCTTATGCCAAGACAGAGAAAAACATTGCTCACATTGACAGTAGAAAGCAATTGATAAAAAAGAAAGTTAATATAAATAATTTCACACCTCCTTTGGTAATTTTGAAAAGGACAACACACTGAAAAAGATCACACCGTTGAAAGTAATTTTGAGAAAAACAACACCTCTCTTTTGGAATTGAAGCAGTGGACATCTCCTTCAGCTTCCACTTCACATATTAGATTTGGCATTGTGTTTAGGATAAATGCTTTTCAAAAAAAGGAAAAAAAAAATCCTATTTTAAGTCTCTTTGAATTGTGAGAATTGCTTTGGGGAACTTACTTTAAAAAAAAAAAAATTGAAGTAAATTTGAAAAAAATAATAGTAAAAATTTAAAAAAATCAGTTAATTATATCAATATAAATTTTAAACTCACTTTTTTTTTTTACATCTAGCTGCAATTTCAAATATCTCTGTATAATTATAGTAAAAAAAAACCTCCATTTAATTTTCATCAGCCCATACTCGAAAAAAAATTCATCAGATGAAGCCATTTGCAGTTTTCAGGAATTAATGGTACTGTCAAATTGTATGTGATCAGTAAAAAATTATAAATATTTTGAGAAATAGTTTCTTTTTTTTAAAAAAAAAAGGGAGTTCGTTATTGTTTATTATTAATTTTCAGTGGAATTATTATTATTAAGAAAAAAAATGTAATTTTCTGTGGTACCCAAAGAAAATAAGTGAATGGGTGAATTACGCCCCACTGCCACTAAGCTAGAGAGGTAGGCCCTTCTTTCCAAAACTTGAGGAGGGCAGCGGATTACACATGCGTGGTACTGGGAACATATTGGTCCCTGGTACCACAAAAACTTAGGATGCCCCTTTCATGTCTATGTTGGTCCCCGGTAGTCTGATAGCTTTTTCCTTTAGGTTTGGTACAATATGCAAATGGATTATATTTGGAGCCCCAAAATTAAACCGAAAAAGTTAGAGAATGAGAAAATATTCTCATAATATTTTTCAATTAAATACTATAAAAAAACTTATAAAATTAAATGAATACTATAAAATAATTTAATATTGTAAAATGACTTGAGTTTTGGAGCAACCCGAATTATGGCCCAATCTGAGATTTTTTGGGAGCTCAACCCGGAAGGAATTTTTGTGTGGAAATATGTGGTGGAGACAGGGGTGACGACCTATTGGAGCAACTGGTTATGTGTTAGGGTTATATATATATATATATATGAGTAATTCTATAGTGCACCCGGTGTAATTTATACCGAGTGTCTTAAAAACCATTGGATTATAATATATTTGTGAGGGTTTCTATGGTATTTAGAATTCCTCTATATTTGTTACAGATTAAACAACGAAACATAAGAGAAAAATAAACAAAAAAAATCATAAACACAAAATTTTACGTGGTTTGGCTAATGTGACCTACGTCTACAGGTAAAGAGAAAGCAATTTTATTACTTTCGGCTATTAAAGTGCAAGATACAATCCTAAATACCAATACAAAGTGTGTGTGTGTATATATATATACATAGAATTACTCATATATTATTGATCTAAAACAAAGAAATGGGAATAGACTTTCTTGTATTTTTATACACAATGAGTACACAAATATATACATACTAGGATGTCTACAATAGGAAACTAAAATTCCTACAATTACTCCTAAATATATGCCTACATTACTTCCTATAATCTATGACACTCCTCCTCAAGCTAGAGCAGAGATATTGATCATGTCCAACTTGTTACAAAGATAATCAACTCGAATCCCATTTAGAGCCTTCGAGCAAATATCTCCTAGTTGTTCTCTAGTCTTTACATAACATGTGGAAATTAAACCTTATTGCATTTTCTCTCGGATGAAATGACAGTCAATTTCAATGTGCTTAATTCGTTCATAGAACACAGGGTTAGATACAATATGAAAAGCAACTTGGTTATCACACCATAATTTTGCTAAAGCTGAACCTACTTCATTTAAGAGTTGATATCTCCGCGCAATTTCACAAACAGATTGTGTCATAGCTTTATATTCACTCCGCACTCAATCGTGACACAAAGTTTTACTTTTTAGTCTTCCATGAGATCAAATTCCCTCTGATAAACACACAATATCCTAATGTGGATCTTCTATTTACATTTGAACCTGCCTAATCTGCATCTGAGAAACACTTAATATGAGTGTGATTGTAATTTGTATACAAGATTACACGTTCAGGTGTCCCTTTTAGATAACACAAAATATGTTCTAAGGCTGTCGAATGATGAATTGTTGGTGATGACATAAACTGATTCACAACACTGATAGAGTATATGATGTCTGGATGAGTTACTGTAAGATAATTCAACTTCCTAAACAATTCATCATCTTTTATATGTTGCATATTAGGAATCATCGAGGCACCACAAGGTTTCACTCCCAATTTTTCTGTCTCAGATGGTAAGTCAAGCACATACTTTCTCTGAGAGAGAAAAATACATTTCTTACTCATTATGACTTCAACACCTAAAAAGTACATCAACATCTCTAAGTCTTTAGTGTTAAATTGAGTATGAATAAAAGACTTAAGAGATGAGTTCATGCAGTATCACTTCCAGTAATGACAATATCATCAACATACATGACCATAAGAATGATACCAGCTTTAGATTATCTATAGAAAATATAATGGTTAGATTTGCTCTTAATCATGCCAAACTTTTCAATGGCTGGACTAAATTTACCTAACCAAGCTCGTGGACTCTGTTTCAAATCATACAGAGATTTACGAAGATGACAAACTTTTCCATACTGTTCCTGAGCAATAAACCATGAAGGTTGCTCTATATAAACTTCCTCTTAAATTTCACAGTGAAGAAAGACATTTTTAATATCTAATTGATGCAAGAGCCAATAATAAATAACTGCCACATAAATAAACAATCCGACATATGTCAATTTAGCAACATGAGAAAGTGTCAAAATAATCAATCTCATAGGTCTGATTAGCAACCAGACGAGTTTTCAGACAAGCAATTGACCCATCAAGATTTACCTTAACCATAAAAATCCAATTGCATCTAATAGCATGTTTCCTTAGAGGTAAATCGACCAAGTTCTAAGTATTATTATCATCTAAAGCATTCATTTCCTCTAACATTGCATTATGCCTTCTAGGATGAGCTAATGCCTCATGAATAATTTTGGGAATAGAGATGGAATCAAGAGAAACAATAAAGGAACAAGTAGAAGAAGACATATGGTGATAAGAAACAAAAGTAGAAAAATGATAAGTACATTGACATTTACCTTTGCATAAAGTAATGGAAAGATCATCACTCGAGATAGGATCTAATAACGAAGGAGCTGGTGCAAGACATAAGTCAAAAGGAGTCTGTCGTCTAGAGTACATATGAACAATAAGAATCTTGATAGGAGCCGGTTTAGAGACAGGATCAGAGGATGTGATAGTATTGATTAACAAATCATTGTCCTCCTTATGACATTCGAAACTAGAAGAAGGAAAATATGGTTTGTCTTCCAAGAAAGAAACATCAACTGGACAAGATACTTATTAAGAATATGACAAAAACATTGATATCCCTTTTGAAGACGAGTGTCGCCAAGAAAAATACATTTCAAAGACTTAGAATCTAATTTATAACATATGAACGAACGTTCCGAACAAAATAAGTACAACTAAATATCGTAGGTTTAATAGGAAATAATGGTTTTTTGGAAAAAGAGTATTGTAAGGAGTCTCACTATGAAAAATAGAGGAAGACATGCAGTTGATCAAAAAGCATATTATGGAGACAGCATCGGCCTATAAAGACTTAGAAACATTCATTTGAAATAATAAGGCTCTTACAGTCTCAAGTAGATGTCTATTTTTCTGCTTAGCGACCCTATTTTGAGATGGAATATCAACACAAGAAATTTGATGCAGAATGCCATTTTAAACCATATATATTTGGAAAGATGCTGAGAAGTATTCATAGGTATTATCACTTTGCAATGTATGAATGAAAATACAAAATTCATTTTTAATCTTAGAAACGAAGGCATAAAAGCGAGAAAATAGCTCAGAACGAGTTTTCATTAAATATAACCAAGTTACACGAGAATAATGATCAACAAAAGTAGTAAAATATTTAAATCCAGGTTTAGATATGATTGGATAAGAACCCCAAACATCATAATAAACCAATTCAAAAGGAAAACTGGCTCGTTTATTGACTATTGGACTAGAGCTGACACGATGGTGTTTAGCAAACTGATATGACTCATAATCTAAAGAAGACACTCTACTAAATTGTGGAAAAAGCTTTTTGAGTAAAGGAAGAGAGGGATGACCCAACCTATAATGCCTCTCAAAAGGAGATGTCACACCGGAACACATAATGGATTTGGATGTTTGTGTGTCAAGCACATAGAGACTTCTAGACTTATATCCTTTACCAATAATATTTTTCGTCATAAGATCCTGAAATAAGCAATAATCAGGAAAAAAATAAGATGCAATAGTTAAGATTATGAGTCAATTGACTAATAAGATCAAATTGAAAAATAAGTCGGGTAAATATAAGATAGATGATAAAGGGAGAAAAGAGGTTAGGGTAAGTGAACCATATCCACAAATAGAAAATGATGACTCATTTGCTAAAGTAATACTAGAGGTAGATGTATGAGACTGAAATATAGAAAAAAAAAACTAGAATTATCTGTCATATGATTTATGGCACCAAAATCAATGACCCTTTAGAGGATGAGGAAATGATACATGTATTTAGTTTATTTGAATCGGCAATAGTAGTGATTGGAGTAGATGAATCTTTCAATGATTCCTAGTATTGGAAAAACTTGGCAAATTTGTCTGTAAAAATAAGAATTGACTTTTCAAAAGCATCATTAGAAGATGTAATATGAGCCGATTGAGTTTTTTAAGTTTTGTTCTGAAGCTTTCTACAGTCACGCTTTATGTGTCTTAACTTATGACAATAATGGCACACAATTTTCTTATAATCCTGTGTACGAGTTTTAGAACCATTGGATCTAGATTGGGACTTCCCATGCTCATAATTATTATTTTGGCTAACAAAAGCGCCACTAAACAACATAGGTGGAGTACCTTCAATATGAAGTACTCTACTAAAGAAATCTTACAAAGAGAAAATTTCAGAACTTGAGAGAATCTGGAATTTGGCAGTCTCAAATTCAGAAGGAAGACCAACCAAAAATTCATGACAGTCATATGCTCTCTTTGACTCTGCTGAACTTTTACATCAGAATTAAATGGCAACAACATATTAAACTCCTCATAGGTTTTCTTAAAATACGTAAAGTAATGAGTAAGAGACTTATCTTGTTTCTCTGCACGGTAAAATGCTTGGCATACCTCATAAATGCGAGAAATAATCTCTTTCCCAGAATATAAGAAATCCAGATAATCCATTAATTCTTTAACAAATTCACAGTGATTAATCAAACCAATTATCTCAATATCAATTGAATTCTGAACTTGCAAGAATAGTCAAACATCTTTTCGTAGCCATGTTTGCCTTATTTCATCTTTTGGCGGATTCTCAGTCATATGAGTATCTTTGTCAATACTCTGCAAATAAAGTCGAATAGTTTTATTCCAATCCAAATAATTAGAGTTATTGAGCTTATGTTTAGTGATTTTGGATATCATTGGAATCACTTCAGATGCAACTGCTCCTTTTTTATCCAACATAATTCAAAGAAAATAATTATAGCCCAGAAATTAAAAAAAAAAAAGTCACAAACTAAAACTAATTCAAAATCAAATTAAACCTAAAAAATCAGAAAATGCAGTAGCTTTTCGAGAATCATACAAAAGTCAAACATAATACTAGATAACCCAAACAGAGGAACAAAGCACAAATAGAAACCGATTTGACCAGGGCAACACCGAAGAGGATAAATAGAGAAGGTGGCCGGACTGGACAAGCTTCATGCACTGGCAAGTGGTTCTGCCACAGGAATTTGTGGTGATGCATGAGGCTTACTCGCGGAGCGTCGGGTTCTGACTAGAGGCTGATCGGCAGGTGGCCTTTCTCCCTAGGTGGGCGGTGACGACAATAGACCACTTCAAATGAAAGCTCCAATTTTAGAACCCTAATAACCCAAATCTAGAAGAAAAGAGTTACATAATCAAATACCACTCTCTAATGCTTTGATACCATGTAAAACACAAAGATGAGAATAGTCTTTCTTGTATTTCTATATACAATGAGTATACATATATATACATGTCTATAATAGGAAACTAGAATTCCTACAATTACTCCAAAAATTATGCCTACGTTACTTCCTATAATATGTAACAGCTAATTAGAAAATTAAGTATATTTGACACCAATAATTCATGTGCTGTCTAATTAATTGGTTTCTTGAGGGATCCTAATCCAGAACTCAATTAGTACTGCAAGAATTAAAGGCAAAAATTTTAAGTAAATAATTTAGCTTGTGGCCTCATGGGGCATGATTATTGATATTCAGATGCTGAATTATGCAAAAACTAAAGAAACCAATTACGGCAGCACATAAAGTTGATGGCTAGGCTGTTCAAGGTTCATTTCATAGATATTAGAGAAAGAATTTGGTTTTGTTAGATGGCATTCATAAAAGGGCATGTGATCTTCTTAATTATTTATAGCTATTAATTATTTTCAATTTTCCATATATTCATAATATTAGTCCACGAAATTTATAGAGAAATTTCTAAAACAATTATCGATTTAATTGATAGTGCTCTATGAAAGGATATTAAAGCTTTACCTAATTTACATATTCATGTAAAGCTTGGAAATAAATTAACAACAAACAATTAAATAATAATTTATATCAATTAAAGTGTGGCTTGATTAATATTTTTATTTATAAAAATTGAAAAAAATTTTAAATTCGAATTTTTTCATTATCAACTACTAACATTAATAGAAATTTAATACATTTATAATGATTAGGAAGAAATGACTAGCTGCTCATATAGCCTAAGGTACCTCCTAATGAATAAAATAAAGATAATAATTTACCAAAATAAATAAACAATAGGGAGAGGACAAAACTTGAATTGATGGCTTTAAGCTTTGGATGAAGGGATTTGACATGTCATAGTCCAGTATTTTTTTTAGCCCAAATCTTTTGGGTTTAAGAAGTTTAGGGCTTTGACCACTACAGGGGCCTGGGCTTATATAAATATTTTATTGGAAAATGATTGATTTTTGGACACAAACATCAAAGCAAAGCAGTATGCTAATTTCCAAAGTACTCTTACATAAACTGTTTAAAAAAGAATTGATTTATCGTAATATCTATTTTGACTTTTTTCATGATAATTACAGTTGCTATTTTTGAGTTATAGGTTAAGGTAACTTACTAAAATCATGGAATCATTGAATCTAATATACTCATTAAAATCATGTGATCACAAAAATGAAAAAATGCAATTGTAATGGGTATATCATGCATTTACATGATTAAAATACATATTTCTTCTTTTTGATTCAATGATTACATTCTTGTAAATCATATTATACTAAAAAAAATTGAACAAAAGTATGTGTTTTAATTATGTACTGATTCAATAATAAGAAATACAATATTCTTTTAAGATATATTTAATTATCAGTGAGTATAAAAAGTGGTTTGCTGTTATTGTATTGAATTTTAACTTCTTAATATTAGTAACATTATGAATAGATTATATTTGTATTATATAATACTATGCACAACTTATATTATATTTTCATTATATCCAATCGGTGATATTATACGCAGATTATATTCATATTGTATAATACTAAATTCTGGATAATTGTAACTGTTATACCAAATTCTATGTATTATATATGTTTTATATTTGTATTATATGATACTAAATTCTACACAATTTGTACAATATTTTATATTTTACCCAACTGACGGCATTATATACTAATAAGTAACTATCGTGTTGCGTCGGTAGAAAAAAATTCAGACAATAAACATAGCAAATAATATAAAAGTATAGTAGAAGCAACACAAATAATAGTCTCGTATAAAAAACATAGTTAAAAAAGAAAAAAAGCACTCATAATATATAGAATTTTTAATTAATAGTTCAAGTATTTTTAGATTCATTATATGTTCAAGAGTCATTAACATAAATACACATCATAATTCAATGTCATAAATTGGTTCTACATAATATATAAATATTAATAGAGTTTTTGCAAAGCAGTATAAACAGAAATCCAAATAGCAAAAATGATGAGCACTGGTCAAATATCAGTAAATGTGGAGCATCATAATTAAGTAACTAATGTCGGTATAAATTTATTTGAATTAAAAAAATGAGCCTTAAAAAATGTGTAATTTATATTTTTATAAAAATATTTTAAAAGTATAGACATGCAATCCATCGATTTTTTTTTTTCTGATAAAAAATGTTCTGATCCGAAACATAAAAATACATGTTTTTCTCTTTATCTGTAAAATTCTCAAACTGCTATATTTAAATTGTGTGATATTTTCGAATGAATCACGTAAAGGGGTTCAAATTAATTTCATATTATAAATGATAATTTTTTATGGCCTAGGGCAACACTATAGACTAAGAAAACATAGGTATAATAGGCAAAAGATAAAAATCGGAATGCCAAAATCTTATTGTTGCCAAATATGCATACATGTTTGAGAAGAAATTGTTCCTTAGTGAACCTTCTACAAAATTGCTGATGTCTTCCCCAATTGCCCATGTCCATCCTATTAAAAGTCTTTCATATTTGTAGAATAAATTTTTATATGAAATCATTCCCATTTCTTGTGCTTGTTTATCAGACATTCTTATTTACTTAGAAATAAATTCAGCAAATAGCAAAAATGAAAGAAAAAAAAAAAGGAAAATCTTATTCTATTATCTTATGGCTCATCTTGAGTTGAAAAAAAAGAAAAAGCAGGACCAAGAAAATATAAAAAAATTCCTAAATTAAAAACATGATTAAAAAGACAGTATAAATATAAAATTGATCTGTCATATCACTAAATAATGTATAGATTTTTAATAATTATAAATATCCTAATAATTATTTCACAACACAGATCAATAATAACCATAGTTTTATGTTTTCAATGCATATATATGTAACTGTAACTGGTAAAAAATTTTACTTGAAAGTTATCCAAATTATGATTTTGAAATTCAATAGATATTCTAAAATCAATCTTGTTGAGAAAGAGGAGATAAACTAACCCATAAATAGCTTGCACGATTACCATATGCTCGTATATATAATTTTACAAATTAAAAAAGAAACAGAAGAGGATGAACTATAACAAATATATGATTTGCTTAACTACTATCTTGATTTTCTTGTCATAGTCCTATCTTTAATTATTTTGCTTGAACTATTACAGTGGCACGAGTCCTTTCTGTTTGCAGCATTCAATAGCTTCTGCAAATATGTCCCCCACATCATATTTGCTCGAATCGCATATAGTTGAAGGTGATTCTAAGTCCATTAGCTTCTCGGTCGAGCAAAGAACAACCTTCCAAGGATTCATCAACACTCATATCTGCAACATCATTAGTGTTAAAGTACAGCAATCTGTGAAATATTATTTATTACATGAAACAGATGGAAGCATACTTATTAATATGTTCTAAACTTACTTGGCATAGGGATGCTATGTAACACAGGACGCTTTTGGCTCAGGTAATTTCTGAAGTTTAGTCCTTAGGCTGTGTCACCTTCTTCTTATCCATGTCCATTAGGGATGGCAACGGGTACGGATTTCATGAGTACTCACTTCTATCTGTACCCGTTTAAATCTTAATGGGTAATCCCTTTAGGATTTTGGATAGTAATTTTTAAACCCATCACGGGTTTAGCTAGAATACGGGTAGAGGTCATCGGATACCTATTATCCGATTATATATATATAATTTATTCTATTGAAATTTAATAAAAGTAATCATATAATTAATTATTTTTTATGTGTTTCTAAATATTGATGAATTAAAAATGTATCAAGACTTTGAAATTGAAATATAATTTTTTTTATCATAATAGATAATATATAATTTTATTGTTTTACTATTATTTTTGAACAATTTAATGAATTATTTTAATTTAAATGTGTTGCATTAAATTTTATATTTTATTTTATCTATTTTATTTGATTTTGTAATAATTTATAATAGATTGCTTTTATATTTTTAAAAATTTAATTATTTAATTAGTTTGAATTTTGTTCATACTTTTGTCTTCCTCAAATGGTATGAACATTATGCCTTGTTCAAAGTTTACCAGACCTTCCCTTATTCTCTATAGATAAATTGTGACAGTCACCCGTTTGAAGTTAGAGAGCTACAAAGACAAATTGCTACTAAGAATCATTACATTCCCAAATCACTTTGGCATCTATATCGTGAGGAAGCAGGTTCGGGTATTAAACGGATATTATTAATTGGGTTTGAGACAACACGAATATTGTTAATCGGGTTTGAGACAACACGGATATTAACATTAAATTTTTAAACAGATTTGGGATTGGTTTGGGTAGTGATATATATAATCAGGTTAGGGTATGTCAATTTTCACGGGTACCCTATCTATTATCATCCCTAAGTCCATCGCTTAGTAAGCAAAAACAAACTCTAGCCATTGTTTGGGAGGGGAAAAAAATATAGGGGGAAAGAAAAATAAAAAAAAGTATAGTTATTTTACCCTATTAGAGAAGGAAGGAAAATAAGGAGGGGAGGAAAAATAACTTTTATTTTCCACCCTCAAGTGTTTGGATAGATTGAAAATACGAGGGAAGGTAAATAAAGAGTTGTTTTCATTTTATCTTGTTTGGAAAAGAAAGGAAAATAAGAAGGGAATGTAAAATAACTTATATTTTTCATTGTCTATTTTCTCTTCAAAACGAATAAAAAATACGAGAGATTGGATAAAAAATATCGCTATACCGATAAAATTACCTTTTTTTATAATTGATTATAATAGTGAAGTACTTGATATATCATAAAATGATGTAAAAAAATATAAATATGTAATACTATAACTTTTTTTATTTCTAACAATAAATTATCCAAATAAAAGAAAATATGTCTTATTTTATTTCATTTATCTTGTTATTTCATATATATTACTTCAATCTAAAATATAATGAAGAAAAATAAAATTGATTTTCCTTCTATATTTTCTCTCCTTAAAGGAAAATTTCCAAACAACATATAGAGGAAGGAAAATAAAAAGGGAAAATAAGTTTATTTTCCTCCCTTATTTTCCCTCCCCTCCATGGAAAATTCCCAAACAAGAAAAGATCCTAAGAGAACAAAACCTCAATAAATTTAATTTATTTTTCTATCAGCCAAATCATGTCCAATTTAAAAATCAAATTAAAGGCATTACTATCAACCAAATAAGTAAAAATAACTGTACTTCAAGTTCTTGAAAAGCAAAAATCAAAGTCTTTGTTTTTGTTGCAATCAGCCATCCAGTTTCCCCTGTAAAATCATTTACCATGATTAAACAATAATAAAAATCATCAAGAACTATCATAATCCACAACAAACCAATGAATCTCAGAGAAAAACCTAAAAAGAAAATATAAATCTATTGGCTCAAAAACTACATTGGATTGAATCCCAAAAGTTTTGATGCTTATAAAACCATGATATGATCTTTAAAATCTGGTACTTTATTGTTTTAATTTCAAAATTTAAATTGCAAATGGATAAAAGATAAATGTCATTCAAGAATGAGAAGCATATAGACAGCAACAAAATGTATTAGGATTATTTTGTAAAGTCATTGTGGTATGTAACAAACGTTAAGCTTGAGTTTTATAAAGTTAAAATGATTTTTGATACAATTAGAAACTTAGTATTCTAATAGTATGCTAGACGTATACTGACAGTTTTTACTAAAAGATAAAATAATTGCTAATTGTTGAAAAGCTATTTCTTGTCTCTACTGACTAGTTTTCATATCAAAAAAAATTATATAAATTTATTGAAATGATGTTTAGTTGTTGGAAAATATAAGATCAATAAAAAAAATTCGTTTTTTATCTTTCTTAAAATTTTTCCTTCCATTTGAGTTTCACATTTGACATTCTTTTCATTTTGACTCCTGGTGTCTGCTAAAATCCTCAAATTCGAGTTTGATTAAAGTGTATTTGAGTTGTAAGTTTTCAAGTAGAGGTATAAAACTTGTTTTGGGTTAATTAGCACATTAGGTTTTAAGCTAATCAAGTGTTTGTTAAATTTCACTTTGTAAAAACTTGTGGGTGTAAGGATGAGCTTAGGTTTGGTTCAGTTTAAGTTTGTAATTGGCTTAACTTTTGCCCTTGAAAAGAGTTACTTGTAGAGTGAAACTCTCAAAATTGAATCTTGAGGAGTAAATGTAGGCTAAGAAAGCTAAACTACTATAAATCAAGTGTGTTCAACTCTTCTCTATCTCCGCTTTATATCTCTATTTTTTTATTGCTTAATATCCTTCAAATTTGATTTTGATTGAAAAAAAATTGACAAAATTAGTTTTGCATAAATCTCTAAGAGCTCAAAGTTAGATTTCAATTTTTTACTTTAAATAAAAGTGTTGATTTATTTAATAAAATATTTTTGAGATAGAAAAACTCATCTGGTTTTAAGTTTTTGTTTTAAAAGAAAGAAAATGCATTTTATCTTTAAAAATTATCAACTGTCCATATTAGAATTCTAGTGGCATATAATTAGCATACTCTGAAAAACGTGCGTCATTTTTACAAGGACAAAAATTTCTTAAAACCTCAACTCATGGACCCCTCCCCCCCTTCTTGAGCTATTTTGGGACCTACATTTGGTATTAGAGCCTATCTCCGTTCACCTAAGACTTCACATTGGAGAGATCAAAAAATATGGCTTTAACTTCAAATAATGTTATTTTCCCATCTATTGCCACTCAATTTCAAAAAGGTCAATCTATCACACGGCCTTATCTCTAAACTGGAAGAAATTATCCTTATTGGAAAGTAAGAATGTGTCATTTCTTACAATCTAATGAGTTAGATTGTTGGGAATCAATTTTAGAAGGTTATACACATCCAACAAAGGAAGATGGAACAAAGAAAAATATCAAAGATATGATAAAAGATGAAAAGTAAACGACTAAAGTGAACTCCAAAGCCATGAGCTTTCTGTTTTATAGGCTAGATACAAATGAGTTCAACCGAGTATCCGAATGTGACACGACAAAAGAAATATAAGATAAAATTAGAGCCAACTTATAAAGGAACTGAAAGAAAAGTGAAAGATTCAAGGCTTCATGTGGTGATGAATGATTATGAACTATTTCGAATGAAGGAAGATGAAATCATTTCATAAGCGAGTGACAGTTTTGTGAACATCACAAATGCCCTCAAAGCTCTTGGAGAACCTATTAGTGAAGTTCATCAAATCAAAAAGTTTTTAAGATCTTTAATATCACAATGGGAATCAAAAGTGGCAATTTTGCTAAACAAAAACATTCACAACATGTCATATGATGAGGTAATTGGTTCTTTATTATCCCATAAAATGCTAATGAATTATCAATTTATTGATGTAGAAAAAAAGAAAGAGAAAAATAAAGGAATTGCACTTAAAGTTTCATCAAGTGAAAGTAGTAACTCAAATTCAAGCAATGAGGAGCAAGAAATGATGGCAAGAAGGTTCCTTATTAAATAGGAACTATGGAGTTGACACCAAGCCTTATCTTGTACAATGTGTTTTATATTCCTACTTTTTCCTTTAACCTTGTATCTGCGAGCAAATTAATATCCCAAAATCAATATTGCTTATTAATTAATAATGACCATTGTTATATTCATGAAATGCAGACTTGGAGGAGGATTAGTATAGTTGATCTGAGTCATGATCTTTACACATTAGATATTCTTGTTTCTTTTGCCAACAATAGTCTTTCTTCTTCAAATAATACACAATCTAATCAATTTGATCTTTGGCATTACCGCATGGGTCATTCTTCTCCTTAGAGAATTCATTTGTTAAAGTCCATTGATCCTTTAATTCATTAAGAGTCCAACAAAGCTTATGACATTTGTTATTATGCCAAACCGAAGTATTTGTCATTCCTACTAGTATTACTAAGTCTCTAGAGATTTTTTATATGGTGCATATGGATATTTGGGGTCCAATAGCACCCTTTTTACATGGTTTTAGATATTTCTTGACTGTAGTAGAGGACTTCAGTCCTTTTACTAAGATTTTTCTATTAAGATCCAAAGGAGAAGTTAGGCAACACATACAACATTTCCGTACTTTTGTAAAGGTTCAGTTTAATAAAAAAAAACCCAAATGCATTAGGTTTGATAATGGACTAGAATTTCTTATGAGTTAATTTTTTGCTGATAATGGGATTGTTCATCAAACCTCTTGCATTGCTACTACCTAACAAAATAGCATTGTAGAGAGGAAACACCAACATATTTTGAACATAGCTTGAGCTCTCAAATTCTAAAGTCATCTCCCTACTCATTTTTGGCCTAAATTCATTACCCATTATATTCATCTAACAACCAGTTACCTACACCCATCCTCAATAATAAAACCCCATATGAGCTTTTATATCAAATCCCACCTAATCTCAGTCACATCAAAGTCTTTGGATGTTTGGCCTATGCTTTCACTCTTTCTCATCACAGAACTAAGTTTGATAAAAGAGCTCACAATTGTGTTTTTCTCGTATTTCAAAAGGGAACTATAGGGTACAAGCTTTTGGATTTACATACAAATAATATTTTTATTTCTAAACATGTCATCTTTCATGAGAATTTATTTTCCTATCCTTTAACTAACACAGAACCAGCAAATTTTATTTTACACATACCCTATTTAGATTTTGATGTGATAGGTATTGTTCACCCATCAGCTCCTCCTACTTTTTCTATTGCACCTGTTGACATTTCATCACCTATTATGGACATTTCATCCACCACCTCTCATCAACCAATGCACCTTAGAAGATCAACTAGATCTCGAAAACCACCCACCTATCTCCAAGAATACCATTGTGCTTTGATTCGAACTTTGCAGCAACCTGGTTCTACCTCCATTAATCTGTCATTCCCTTCAGGAACTCCTTATATTCTTCCTTCTTTTCTTTCTTATGATAATTTGACTCCTTATCATCAAGTTTTCTCCATTTCCATCAATATCCCTACTAAACCTAAAACGTATTATCAAGCTGTTAAGAACAATAAGTGGCAGGAAGCCATGAATACTGAATTACAAGCTTTACAAGGCAATAACACTTGGGATCTTGTCTCTTTACCAGCTGGTAAACATCCCATTAGCTATAAATGGGTCTAGAATGTCAAATATCATGCTGATGGCACAATAGAAAGGTTTAAGGCTCGGTTAGTTGCACAAGGTTTTACTCAATAACATGGTGTGGATTACCTAGACACCTTATCTCCTTTAGCTAAGATGGCAACTATCTGAGTCCTTTTAGCAGTAGCAGCAATCAAGAATTGGCATTTGGAATAACTAGATGTTAGTAATGCATTTCTCCATGGAGATTTGCATAAAGAGGTTTATATAAAGCTTCCTCCGAGTTTTTATTCTTCCATGCCAAATGTCGTTTGTAAGCTTAAGAGGTCATTGTATAGTCTCAAGCAAGCAAGTTAGTAGTGGCATCACAAGCTTTCAGAGGTTCTTTTTCTTCAAGGTTTCTCTCAAGCCTTTTAAGATCATTCTCTTTTTACTCAAACTATAGAGACTTCTTTCTTTTCCTTGCTAGTTTATATCGGTGACATAATATTAGCAAGTGATTCTCCTTCAGCCATATCTAACATCAAGTCCTATTTACATCATACTTTCATAATCAAAGACTTAGGCCAGTTGAAATACTTTCTAGGTCATGAAGTTGCACGCAGCAAGTCTGGTCTTAATCTATATCAATGTAAATATACTTTGGAGTCATTGGAAGAAACTGGTTTTCTTGGCTGTAAGGCTGTTAAAACCCCTCCTGTGCCTAAATTCATTCTGCCACAACACTTTCAGTTATTGACATTTCTTCTTACTAGAGACTAATAGGTAAGCTTTTTTATCTTACGAATACAACTCAGGTTCTTGACAAGCCCAATGCTTCACATGTTGTGGCTGCATACAAAGTCTTGCACTATTTGAAGTCCACAATAGGCTAGGGGCTTTATTTTCCATCTACCGGTAGTCTTGATCTCAAGTCCTTTTCAGACTCTAATTGGGCTTCATGTCCTCTTAAAAGGCATTCCATCATAAGTTTTTGTATCTTTCTTGGTCCTCTCTTATTTCTTGGAAATCCAAGAAGCAATCCACGGTTTCCCAATCTTCTGCTGAAGCTGAATACAGGGCTATAGCTATCACCGCCTGTGAACTTCAGTGGCTATTGTTTTTACTTAATGATCTTCATATTGTTCATTCCCGGTTAGTAATTATGTATTATGACAATCAATCTACGATGCATATCGCCCATAATCCAGTTTTCCATGAGCGCACCAAACACATTGAATTGGACTGTCATCTTGTGCATGATAAGATCAAAGTTAGCATTCTTCATCTGCTCCTTATGTCTTCTCAATCACAACAGTCTGACTTCTTTACAAAGGCGCATACCTTTCCTTGATTCTCTCATTTGCTGTCCAAGCTTGATGTATCCAATTTGTATACTCCATGCTTAGGGGATGGGGGGGATATTGTATCTAACTCAGGTATTTCACTGTGTAATCAAGAGGCAACTTGTATTACTGGCGATGGAGGTCATGGTTAGCAAAATCAAAGCAACAGCTCCTTAGTTGATAAAACATACAAAGCCTTTCATGTGAGGAATACAATTACAGAATATAGTTAGCATAGTTAGCACTACAAGAAATGGCCAAATAGTGACGCCTAAAATGCATCACTAAATGCATTTAGCGACACTACTGCTGCATTTCAAAAAAGTGTTGTCATAACTCCAAATTTAGTAACACTAGTTAAAATGGCATCACTATTAGTGACGCCACATGAGAACTCGCTAAAATATAAAAAGCGTCGCTGATAGTGGGTGACAAAAGTGGTGTTTGGCGACAACTGAAGCAACTGGACTTGCGTGTCACTATATGGCGTTGCAACTTTTAATTTATTTTGTAGTTGTTTTATTGTTAGTGACGCTTTGTGGCGTTGCTAATAGTATCGCTACTTTTATTTTTTGCCTTTTTTTGTCATTATTGAATAATCTGCTTATAAAACAATATCTATATATTATTTAATTTAATACATTCACGCTATTTAATATTCATCACAGTCCACAATTTATTGATTTGTCTTAAAGTCGATAATATAATAAAATCCTAGTACAAGTTAAAGATATTCATCAAATAGCGGGTGGAGGATCTCTAGGCGAGGAAGACTAAGTTGTGCCTATGGATTACGACTGTATGTTCTGTGTAAAATCATGTATCAAAGCACGCATCCGCTCCTCTAGCTACTTAACTTGTTGATCCCTCTCCCGAATGAGCTGATGAAGATGTTGAATCTCCTGATCCCGCACCTAATCCCACTTCTGCAGGTGCTTAACATATATCAACAAGATACTAACTATACAAATTAGAAAGTTAATAAAATAAACCATCAAGTATTATATATATATATATATATATATATACAACAAAATAAGTACAAATAATTAAGAAAGCTGAAGCAGTAAGCAAGTTAAGGCAAATAGTGCAAGTAGTGTAGTTAATATTCAAGAAAGAGACAAGGTTAATTAATGAAGAATCCCAAAAACACTCTTCTCACCTTCCCCTATGTAGGATTTGAATATTTATTTTACCAAAAATGCTATGCACCAAATTAAGCATCTTAATTTTATCAGAATTAGTAAGTCAAAAATCATATTTAGGAACTTCAGCCACTCCGATTAATTACCTAGCTAAAACCAAGAAGCTCAGAAAGAAAATAAAGATTAAAAACAAATCAATCTAGGAGAACAATTTTTATGTTTAATTTGGAAAAAAAAAGCATACATATAACCTTTCTTGTCTAATGTCACTTAAAATACTATCCATGTACCAGAAAGCCATTAATGAAACACATTTTAAGTCAAAATTCTTTGATGAGCATGGCATCTAAGATGCTAAGAAAGTTTAAATTTACCTATGAGGTATTCAGCTAAACTACATGAGTCACAAGGTATATCACAATCCTCCAATGTCCACTGTTTTTTATCCAACAAAATAATGGCAAAACACACAGTCTTGTCTAAACTAAATTTCATTAAACATCTGATGACCTAGCAAACAAGTACACCACAAATAAAAAGAAGGTGAGTTTAGCTCTTGACCTTGTTATATAATGGAATGGACCAATATAGCCAACATCAGGTAGCAAGTAAATGAAACTAATGACAGATGCAAACTATCCTTATATAAATAACATATTGAGAAAAATTGTGCATCGGTCTGCAAACATTAAATTGCAGATCAGTACCAGTCTAAGTGATTAATGGAAGAGGAAATATATTTGGATTAAAGGGAGCTCTAGATTTCGGTCAAAATTATAGATTTTAAATTTTTTTTTAATTTTACCGAAACATGCAATCAAATATTGCATTACATGAAAATACATTTTTTATGATGACCTTGAGCATTTATTCATAACTTTTAGCAAAACATAATTTTGTAACCTTTATGGATAATATCCATTTTGCCAAGATCATTCCATGATTTTTGAGAATAAAATAAAAAAATAAAAAGGTTAAAACAAACAATTTATTACTGAATTTACCAAAGTGAAAACTAAACAAAAAAACCAAAAGTTTTAGTTATTTTAATCCTTCTGCCAATAGAAGGATTAATGGGTGGTTGGGCGGTGAGTTTAATTCTATTGACCTTTTTTTTTCTTTTTTTTTTTTTAACTTTTGATTTTTTAAAATTAATTTTATTTATGATGTAATGATGATGCAACAATTACATAGCTCATTTCTAGCTACCATTATTAATCATAGAATCAATCTTCTCTTCTATTAACAATGGTAATTACTTTAATATACCACTATGGTTAATTTAATTAACAATTTTATTAAATTATAATAATTTTAATTAATAATTTAATTAAAATTATAAATAGGAGAAATAGTTAAAATTAATCAACATTAATTTTAACTCAAAAAGCATAAGTGATCATTTCTAATTTAATTCTCAATTAAATTACTTCTCACATCTATAAAGATGAACTAGATAAATAATTTATTTTGGGTGTGACTTATAAGGTCAATAATTTTATCAGAATGGAAATATAATATTAACTCATTAATATTATATCGGACATCATTTCTGAATTCCTCGTATACCCGGATACATTAAGTATCCTTCCGGAATTTTCTTTTTACTTGCTGGTAAAATTTTAAATATTAATTTGACCTCTAAATTATAATATTAAATCCTCTCGTTATGATTCCAAAATTGATTAGGGTCACAACATTTCAAAGCCTATTGGTCAATATTCTAATGAGTGATAATTTACGTTCTGATTAAAATAAAATTTATCATTATTAATTTAATTAATAATTCAATATTACATTAAATAAGTCATATTTTTCATTGCTAGAAATTTATTTTATCAAAACCAAAATATCAACTTCATTAGGATCTTACCCTAATGCTACAGGGTAACGAGTTTTACTATTGGTAATTTCATATCTTACTACATAACTAATTGTGGTGATTACGAGTAGGATTATCAAGCGTGAATAACTCAGTACAAGGCAAGAGTATCTTCACAGCTACCCATGAACAGTCTTGACACCCTAAGTCAAAGGATTTCGAGTCGTAAAAGACTCATGTATTATGATCAACATAATAACTGTTGACATCTAGCACTATCTGTGCAGTTATTATTAAACGTCACTATTCGGTATCCTTAACTCTTTAAGAACTCACTGGTTTGTCTAGATATCATTATATCATGGAGAATGAGATTCCTCCTTAAAATAAATCATGTGATAATTTAGAGGTTCAATGAATGCTCAATTCATTGTCCTATACCGGTTATGAATATTTTTTTAATATTGTTTTTTTTACTAGAGATATTTATCTCATTATTATCAATAATTTGATAATAAATTCTCTCTAACTACTGCATTCATAATTTAATCAATAACTTGAATATTTATTTATTATGAATGTAAAATATATACGTGTCTATTGTGGTATATTATTTAATATATAAAAACAATGAATGCACTATAACATATACACCACTGATAACAGTAATATATTCAAGCAAATACAAAATTAGATAGTGAAGAAATTATGTTGGTATATTTTAGGATCAGTAAGCAGTTAAATTCCTAGAATCCTATTGAACAAAACAAGAATTTAATTTCATAAAATATTTCCAATAACTAGTCGAGTAGTTTGCTTCTAACTACGAAAATAAAAATAACATCTTTACAGCTGAAACATCAATTGAAGAAAGAGCATACATCCTTTCACAAACTCTAGCATGTACTTGATGTTACATTCATAAGAAATATTTTCTAAAAATAACATAAAAGCCAGAGTAGATACATCGACACAGATGCCATGTCATTGACCGTATTAATTTTCTTCATCATACAATAGTAACGAAATGAACAACAATTCAAATAATCAAAACATAAAACTCCAGCATATATTATAGGTTGCGTTCTATACATTTCTAAATAGCAAATCAACATTCAGATAGCACATATAAGGCAAGGATTTAAAAAAATGAAGAGGAAATCATTCCATCCATCATTACATTTAATTTAGTTATACAAAGGAGATACCTCCTCAGACTCATCCTCTTCATTTGACTTGTCTTCCTCATCATCCTTATCATCATCATCATCAGATTCATTATCGGCTTTGTTATCTTTGCTTGGCTGTACAGGCTTCGCCTTTTGTTTTGAGAAAGAATAGGGCTTGGCATCATTAGACTTGGCAATGGCAGGCTTTGCATTAGCATTTAACTGAACTTCTGCTGAAACAATTTATCAGTCAGACAGGGAATCCAATAAATATAGCAATCAACACTTATCTGCACTTAATGGATATGAAAGGGAATACCATGATCTACATTCGCAAATGGAACTGGCTCATCTTCTGAATCATCTGCATGAATTGAATAGAAAAGCAAATGTTGCAAAATAAAATTTGAAAGTAGGAATAGAAGAATTATTTGCAATTGCCCACACCAGAATACATAGTGGCCGCAGGAAGGCAGCAAGAGAGCAAAGACTCAAGGAAACAACAGGTTATACTCGTATAAAACTTGATGCCAGTAATATATGAGAAATGAGAAATGCGCAGTATCAAAAATAGCAGTTATCAAATAAATCTCTAAATATTCTGCTAAGGTATAAGAATCTAAGTTTAATAACAGAGTTTCACAGATTAAGTTGATATCAGGAATCAAACTAAGAATGAAATCCTTTGATGGTTAGGATGCCCGATCAAAATTGCTGCCTTGAAAATCAAAGAGAACCATATTAAAATGCACATTAGTGAGTTTCAAAGAGGAACCTACAGAACAAGCACCATAATCAAAAAGTGAAAAATAGCGAGAACTGAAGGATATTCTTCTTCTTCATCATCGTCTGGCAGAACAGATTGATAACCACATAAGTAAACACTACCATTTTTCAAATTTTGAGACAGCTCAACCTCTTTTTCAATGACTATATCAAAAGATAACACAAGGATGTACAATAGCATCTATAGCAAATAACTATATTTATCATAGCTTAAGAAATTTCAGCATTTGTAATAATTAATGTCAAATATTTCCATTAATTAAAGGTTTTAACATTGATTGGATATTGGGTACAAGAGATTTGTTGTTTTTCCTGAAGGCACTATATTCCCACCTGAAATTCCCCACCTAAACCATTTAATATTCAGAATATTAGAAGTACAAATATCTATAAATCGAATATAGTCCAATTATTTTTCTAATTAGTGAATCCTAAGAATTAATGCCATGGCCATGGTAGATTCCAAATCCCAATAAAAAACTATATAATTAGCTCATTCCCAAATTAAACAGTGAATTAATTCTAAATTTACCTCCAAAAAGATTCTTAATGCTTCCTCTTTGGCATGCTACTCAATCACTTTCAAATCTGCTTCCTGTAACAAGATATACTCTTAGTAATAATTCTAGTGATTTTCACATCATTTAATATATATTTAGAATTAAACATATATATATATATATGAGACAAAACATACTAATTATGTTTTGCAGAGAAAATAAAACACCAAACTAGGGTCCATAGATGAATTGGAAGCCTCAAGCATCGCAGATTTAATGGATGAAAGTGGACCCAAAAGGGGGACTGGAAAAAGAAGGTTCTTGTGCAACAAAATTCTCTGTCAATGGCAACTAATGAAAATAGAGCTGGTAAAACTTGACACACAATAAGATAATAAACTTACTTAATTTCATCCATTTTAGACTTTCAATTGATTCATTTTTCATTCGCTTTTCTGAAATTTGTTTCCTTTTAATAATAGCTTCACAGTTAGAACAAAAAAAAAAAAAGCTTCAACCAAAAGAAACAGCAGATAAACAAAAACAGAAGTTCCAAAGAATTAACACGATAGAAAAATTAGAAAAATGCGGAAAGTAAGAGATTTAAATAAATATTGGACCAAACACGCATTAAAGGACACCAATAGGAAATTTCACAAGCCAATTTATCTTTATCTGTTCAAAAGTTCGCATTAATCACCACATTTCTTCTTTTCCCTCTCTCAGGTCCCAACTTTCGTACACTATGTCGGTGGAGTCAAACTCCAGCTCCAGCGACCATAACATCAGAGGAATACCTACTTACGGTGACGCTATGTATAGTATAATGTGTATGGAAATCTTTTTGAAGTTTTTAGAAAGTTTCTTAGTAGTTTTCTAACAAATACCCATATTCAAAAAAACAAAGAAGAAGAGAAGAACGACTTACGTTTGGGAAGGAGAAATTCGATGGCAGAGTTGGGAGTGGAGTAATGGAGGAACTAAGGGTGTGGATGTTAGGGATTTTTGGGACTTCACGATTTGGAGATTTCTGAAGAAAACCCAATTGAAACTAAAACTTTAGCGACGTCAAACCGGAGTTGCTACATGCGTCGCTAAAAGAAACATTAAATATGCAATCAAAACACACAGTTTCACTCAATATATCTACTACGCCCTTTTAGTGTCGCTAAATTAAACGACACAACATGTTGCGTTTCTTACAAACTGAAATTCCTTTAACGACGTTTAGTAATGGTATCGCTAAATAGTGAAAAAATCAGCGACATTATGGTCGCGAAATTCCAGCCATCATTGGAGCCACATTTAGCCACGCAGTTTTAGCGTCGCTAAATTTTTAAGCCTCCTGCCATCGCAACTGCATCACAACAGCGCCGCTGATTTTATTTCATAAATTTCAGTTGCTACTTCAGCGCGGGCGTCGCTATATAGAGAGGCCGTTATTGGCATAACTAAGTGGCGTAGCAAATTGGCAGTTTTTTTGTTTTATAAGCATATTAATTTTTGTATAAGCAGATTATAAGTAGATTATTCAATAATGACCAAAAAGGTCAGAAAAAAATAAAAATAGCTACACTATTAGCGACGTAAAAAAGGGTCGCTAACAATAAAAATTATAAAAATAAATCAAAATTTGCGACGCCAAAAATCGTCGCTAATATAGCGATGCACAAGAGGCGTCACGTAGTTGTCCCCAAATACACTCTTGTCGCCCATTATCAGCGACATGAATTATATGTTAGTGACACTGTATTTGGTGTCGCTAATATAAACTCGGTATGTGGGGTCACTAACAGCGACGCCATTTTGAGTAACGTCACTAAAGTTGGAGTTGCTACAGCACTTTTGGAGACAGCGGTGGCATCACTAAAGGAATTTAGCGACGTCAATTGTCTTTCTGGCGACTTATTTTATGCGTCGCTATGTGACCTTTTTCCTGTCGTGATATAGAGACGCCGTTATTTGCATCACTAAGTGGCGTAGCAAATTGGCAATTTTCTTGTAGTGAGTGCATTTAACTTATGGTAGGATGTTTGTATTTTAGCTTAGCTTTTTCCAATTTTAGTGGAGTTTTGTTAGTGACGGTTTTAAACTTTGCACTATAAATAGAGCTTTGAAGCTCTTAGATCTCTACTTTTTCTACTTATTCAAAATTACTGGAGAAACTTTGGTTCTCTCAGCTGGTTCTAATTGAAAATTGCAATTCAAATCAAACTGTGGTGGAAGAATTTCTATTTTCTTACGTACGTAGAAGAACATATTTGTGGAGTCCAAAGATAGTTAAGAGTTTTTCACAAGAAACAACCTCTAATATGTTAATGTATCTAGTCAATAATTTAACAAAAACAGATATTGGTTGGAAAGTACTAAGTTGTGTAAACATAAATGAATTAATTTTCCTTGATGTACACATGAAAAAAAAAATTCCATTGCCGCCATAAACGAATAAAAAAAATGCTACCAATATTTTCTCATGCACTTCTTATCATATATTTTCAATATAAAAAAAATATGTATATATTTTTCACTTATAACAAAAGTTAATATTTTATAATTAGTTTTTATACATGTCACTTTTTTGCATTGAAAATGTATAATAAAAAATGTATGAGGAAGTGTTAATAGCATTATGAACGAATAAATATTAACCTAAAATGATTAAATGTATGCTACTATGTAATTCGATTAAATACATATATATCATATTATTTATAAACTAATCCAATACAAAGTAACATGTATGTATATTGTATTCACATCAACCAATAAAAATAAAACAATTAAATACATATTATCATATAATTAGAATAGTTTATAAATGGCATAGCAAACCGGTTCTACCTAAAATTTCTCTAGACATTAGACAATTAAGGCTATGATGTTATGTATAATTAATTCTTTCAACATACTGCTTCATGGTCATGTCTTTTTAATCAATTTGCATTGGTTAAGTATCAATATGAGGCCCATGGGGCCGTAAGCTGGTGGCTAAGTTGATAAGGTTTATCATTCTGCATGTGCTTTATTTTTATTTTTTTTTTGACGGGGTGCATTAATTTTTTTGAAATAGTCTTACCTGCAATTCTTCATATAATGCTGTGGAACTGTCACGTTCTGCATTTAATTAATGAGATGAGATGTAGCAATCTCCTTTTTTTTTTTTTTAATTAGATATTTTAACTTCGAACACTTAGTATGAAAATTTTTAAAATTTAGGAGAAAACATATTAATCCGTAGTAGACCTGTCTGGTGCCTTTGATGCAAATGAGATGTCTGATTCATTGAAATTAAATAGATACACAGATTTAACAAAATAAAAATTCAATTTTAGACCCAATTTATCTCCTTTTCTTTTGAAATAACTTTAACACATGACGTTATCTTAAGAGGTTTCAGTTTGGTTTCACAAATCCAATATGGATTAAGAGCATACCACCGATCATCCCTCAAGAGATTTCAGTTTAATATTTATTTTCATTCTTTGTTCACAGTTCAGAATTTCTTTTTGTTTTCTTTTATTATTGGTTTAGATATTTATTCATTTTATTCCGGACGAAGCTAGAATTAATTAATTAGAGAGGTAAAAAAAAATTTATATAGAATTGGAGGGGTAAAAAGAAATTTTATATAGAATTAAAGAGGTAAAATATATATTTTTGAAGGATTTTATTGAATTTTTTTTAATATTTATACTAAAATTATATAAAAATATCTAAATTTTTTGTTGGGCTTAGGAGAGCCAGACTCCTGTGAACCCCCATGCCTTCGTCCCTGATTTTATTGCTAGTAGAGTTAAAATGTCATTTGAACATTTCAAAGCCATCTATATATATATATATATATATATATATATATATATATATATATATATATATATATAAGTCAATCAAGGATAACTTGATTTATACTTTAACTTATAAGAATAAAATGAGATCTCTGAATTCAAATCTTTCTGTAATCATCTATTTATTTTTGTGGTGGTTTATTACCTATACGGAAAGTATAAGGAGAAAGCTACATGTGTTATATAGTTTATAGCCTATTAAGCTTTTTGATAAAAAAAAAAAATTATAAAAGGTATACATTCACAGTTTAAGATATGTAGTAAATCATTGGTGTGTATCCAATATCTGGTTGCTTGAAAAAATTTTAGAATTTTCAATCAACATGGCAATAGATGATTTTCACATTTTTATCTTCTTTTGTCATACTATATGCATTTACGTATAAAAATACATCACAAAATTTAAACAATTAAAACTTATTTTATTATCCTAAAATTGTTATTTATCTTATATATTAAAATAATGTTTAAACTTTTAAAAGAAAATAGCTAGTAAAACTTGACAAGAAAAATATATCCAATTGAAATTCATTTCAATTTGATTGAATAAGACGATAAACATAATGTTTAAAATTTGTTAAATATTTGATTTTCGCTTAAAAATAAATTCAATGAAAGCAATAGGATTAGTTTAACTGGCTTAATTTAGCCGTAGGATTAGTCCGTAATCCTATATTTGGTTCAAAAAATTAGATATATCTCAATAATTCTAAGTACTTACTAAACTCCTAAGATAAGATTTAACTAATTTCCACCTCATGTCTTTACTAATCTTCTTCTAATGGGATTACTAATCCCTACAATTAAAAAAGTAAAAAGTCTAAGCGAATTTTACTATTTTATCTTAATTATTTTCAAAATAGTTTTATTTTTCAACTACCTATATAGGATAAAAGATATTTAAGTAATTTATTTATTTTACCAATTTATCACATAACTTAAACTATCATATCAAACATAATATTATAAATTTGGATTAGTTAATTCTAGAATTAAAATATTTTTACCAAACAAGTATTAACTTAACTAATTTTATGGCTAAACGAAACCCAATATTAAATATTAATCATATATCTTAAGCAATTTGTGAACCAAATGAACGAGTTTTAAGTAATTATTTAGTATTTAGCTTCCTTCAAAGTATTGACTACCAATTAATTTTAAACAAAACCCAAATAAAAAGAGACAATTAATAATGTTGGAAAAATTAATATTTGCCTCATATACTTTGACATAATACACTAATATTCCTTTAAAATTTGAAAAATATACGATTTGCCCTCTATAGTTTGACATAATATATTAATATCTCATGGTGTTTGAAATTATACTATTTATCCTATGAAATTTTGATATATTGTACTAATACTCCTAGAAATTTTGATTAATTAGACTAATTCTCTGCTGAGTAAAAGAGAATATTCTTTTATACTAGTGTATTATATTATTTTTCAAATCTCAGAGGATAAATAATGTATCAAACTACAGGAAAAAAATCGTATATTTCTTAAATCTCAGGGATGTACTAGTGTATTATGTCAAATTATAGGAAATAAATAGTAATTTTTCCATTAATATTTCGGGAAAATAAGTATACAAATGTCAATTATTATATCAATTAAGGATTAGTTTGATTTGTATTATCATTTGTAAAATTTGGTCAAAAAAGGTTTAAGTTCAAGTTTTTTCCGTCGCCATTTATCAATAAAAGCTTATAATAAAACGAATGTAAGAAAATGACTCACAAAACCCATATCCAAAAAAAATTGTAAGTTATCATCATCATGGACTTTAATATATAGCACTTTCTATTGCATAATGACTAGATGAAGTATAAATCATTGGCTTAATGACTATCGCAAATCAAATTAATACTAAGCCAACTAAAGAAAATATGTCATTAACAGAATTAAAATTTAAAGATTATTTAATTGACTTTAAAAAGGGTGTCAATGCAAGTGTGAATATTGCTAAACATGAGAAGTTTTTGTTATTTTCTCAAAATTTTATTATATTTTAGTGTCCTTAATGGCTTAATCTTTTAATTTAAATCGTAAATTTAACTTTTAAATTTTCTTAAGTCATTTTGCAGTTAAATCACTAAAATTTTCATATTATAAAGTAAAATATTTAATTGAAATATTTTAATTCTCCAAAATTATTTGCTTTTCTTAATCCATAATATATGGTACAAAAGTATAAATATACATAAATTTTTTATTTTAGTTTATTAGGAGGCCTACTAGGTGATGAACTACTTCACAAGTTGTAGTCATTCTTATTTAACAAGTGATAATTATTTCTATACACTAATCATAATAAAACTCTTATAATAATGGTAAGAATATTCGAATTTGCGATCTCTCTTATTCTAACAAACGAAAATATTAATCAAATTATTATTTGATTATCAAATATATATATTATTCAGCAAATCATCTACCGATCCTTGACAGTCACAAATGTGATGGACAAGCGAACAACCTTTCAATGTGTGATAGATGCCCCGTATCCCTCATTATCCCCACCAGTACAGCATGCAAACACATAAAATTAAAGGAAAAATTAGTATTTACCCTTTCTAATTTAACATAATACACTAGTATCCTTATTATATTTTAAAAATATACAATTTACCTTATATAGTTTGATATAATACACTAGTACCTCTTGATGTCTGAAAATTATATTATTTATCCATGAAATTTTGATATATTGCATTAGTACTCCTTTTGATTTACTGGACTAATACCCCATGAGTAAAAGAGAATATAAATTTTTACTAATGTATTATATTCTTTTTCAAATCTTAAAAAAGTACTAGTGTAATATATCAAATTATAAGGAACAAATATTATTTTTTTTCAAATTTCAGGGGTGTATTAGTGTATTATATTAAACTATATTAGATAAATAATAATTTCTCCAAAATTAAATGAGATATAATAATTTTAAAATATACAGTTCAATTGATTCATATTCGTTCCACCACAATTAAAATAATATAGAAGAGTGTCTAGAATTTTTTCAAAGAACATAAAATTTTATTGCAAGATAATTAATTTGAGTTTATTCTAATTCATAAATAAATAAAAATTATATAATATAATTATTTGAAAAAAAAAATTAACTCCGAAATCTATTTTCAAATAAGTAAATCGTGTAATATTAACAAAGTTAAAAGTACAAATTAGTTTCTAAATTATATTATATGAAGCAAGTTTCTTTCAAATTTGACTCAATATACATAAGTTTTCAAACTTTAAATTCGGTATAATTAGATCTCTTAAATCAGAATTGTGAGCTAATTCGGTCTAATGAGAAATGACTCATTTCATAAGATATAGCTTAGAGATTAATTTGCACTGAATTTAAAGTTTGAGAATTCATTTGTACTGAATCAAAATTGGAAGAGTGACTCACTTTATATGGTATCATTCATAGGCTAATTTGCACCTATGGCCTATTAACAAAAGCAAAATTACTCTTAACAATAGACCAAATGAGATAGTAAAAGTTTTTTATTCCTCAACAAAAAGAAAAGTTTGGAGTTTAAATTCGGGAATATGAGATATATTTAAAATTTGGAAGGAGCTAGATACTTGAAACCTAAAAAAACAAAAAGCAAAATTAACATAAACAAAATTTAAAAAAATAAAAAATTAAGACACAACAACAAGAGATTGGGACAAATAATTGATGGGTAATGATAGTAGGATTTGTGAAAACTATGTCAAATGTAAGCAACTTTTATTTGTTCATTTTGTTAATTTCTGTAAAAAGAGAAAATTGTGATTATGTCATAGTAAGATTTTGAATTTAGGTAAAGATGAAAGGGAAATGCGAGTCCCATTAGATATGACCGTTGATTGCCTTTGTTAAGCTTCACTGGTCAACTATTTATTAATTATGTAAATACAGAATTAGATTACCTTTAAATATTTGTTCCAATTACTAAAAATAATTTCAAAAACTTTTTTATAATTTCTTAAATTAAATGATAAAGATAATAAAGATTATTGCTATAATTACCGAATTATAAATTTATATTAATGTTTTAACATTAAGTAGAATTTTAATTTCCAAAATTGATTATTACTTTTCTTTTTTAGCAGTTTGCTTCTATTTCAACTCATGTAATGAGTAAGAATACAACAAAATGAAAATAGAGAAATTTCTTGAAAATTAAGTAATATATATATATATATATATGATTGTAAACATATTTTAAAGCTATTATATAAAACATTTGGTGTAATATATTGTTAGTGGATACATGATTAGTTTAATAAGTGTTGGAATTCTAGCATCAAATTGATAAAGTTAATATTGCTAATAAATTTAAATTTGAAAAAATATCTTTTCAATATATATAGAAATTTTTTTAAAATTTTTGAAATTTTTTTTTTTTTGAAAAATATAAATAGAATTTTTTTTAAAGTAAATTTGAAAAAATACCATTTATAAAAAAAAATTTTGAATAGTTAATTAAATTCAAAAAGTTTTAAATATATATTTTTTTTATATCCAACAGCAATTTCAAATACCTCAAAACTATCCGGTAGCAATTTAAAGATTATTTAATTGATTTAATTGCAAAGCCGAACACGAGGAGTTTTTGTTATTTGGTCTAAATTTTAGTATATTTTAGTCCTTAATCTTGAAAATTAAATTATAAATTTGATCTTTAAAATTTCTAACCCATTTTGCAGTTAAATCACTAAAATTTTCATATTATAGAGTAAAATATTTAATTGAAAGAATATTATTGAAATAGTTTAATTCTCCAATAATGTTTGCATTTTTATTCAATATATATATATATATATATATATATATATATATATATATATATATATATATATGTTTTTTAGTTTTATATATACTAATTTTTTATTTATGTGTCTTACACGTGGTTATTAAATATTGAACTCGTCATTAATAACTATTTTTTATATATATTTTTTTTTATTATTCATATATTAGATATTGGATTCGTTATTGATTTTTATTTACGCGACTTATACGTAATTATTATATATTGAACTCGTCATTAATCACCATTTTTTATATATTTATTTTTTTTATTATTCATATATTGGATATTAGACTCGTTATTAATTTTTATTTATGTGTCTTGTACGTAATTAATATTGAACTCATCATTAATCACTATTTTTTATATAATTTTTACTAAAAATAATTAACGACAGTATTTATAGTTTTGTGACGAAATCTCCTGTCACTATAGACTGATTTTTCTTTTTGCGATGTGCAATTGTTATTTTTTTAACCGTCAAGTTTCTAATATTTTTTATTTAATTATTTTTTTCTTTTCTAATATTATTTATCTGATTTTTTTACCTCTAATAAATTAAATGTCAAAATTAACTTAATTAACTAATACAATTATATTAGTTTTCTGATAAATTTGCATGTTCTCTCTATTTCCACTTTTATATATAGTATTATTTTTAAATAATACATTTTAAATTAATTTAATATTTATAATAGCTAGCATCAAATTGATGATATTTAAAAACTCAATCGAATAAATTATTTTGTTAGTTACCTGTTTTCTTGATTTTATATATAAAATATAGTTATCTAGTTCTAATATAATTGAACTTCTACATTATTATTATTATTATTATTATAGGAAGATGAAAATATTTGACATTTCAAATTTTTTGGTTACAAATTTCAATATTCATTAATTTATTCCCTCATATTTTCACTTTTATATTATTATTATTATTATTATTATTATTATTATTATAGGAAGACAAAAATGTTTGATATTTCAAATTCAAGTTTTTCATGTTTTTTGGGTTACAAATTATTATATTCATTAGTTTATATGATTAAATTGATAATATTATTTTTTAGAATAAATTAACAATATTCATAAATAAATAACAATTTCAAATGATTATTAAAATATACAAATTAATTATCCAACAAAACACTAATCATAAACATTTTAATTCCGTTCAATCAAATATCAAACTTAACTTTGTTATCGGGTATTTCTAATTTTTTTATTAAATTATTTTATACTTTCTCCTAATAATATTAATAAGTACAATATATAAAATAAAGATTATATTTCGTTTTGAGTTAAAATTAATACTTTGAACATTGAATTTTTACATATTATTGTTACATGTTGCTAAATTAGTTCAAGTTATAATTGCATTTGCATTTTATTATCAAATTGAAATGCATATTTTAATAGTTACCTAATTCTAATAGAATTGAACTTCTAATTAATTTATTTATATTAATATAATTTCTATTTGTATTAATTCCGTACTTACTTTCTTTTCTTTTCTTTTAATATTAGTAATTTGTTTTTTTATATATAAAAATATAGTTACCTAATTTTTCAGAGATCCCACATCGGAACTATCGAAATGATCTGTAATGTTTATATGGATCTGGGATCTCTCACCCCAACAACTAGTTTTTGGGGTGGACCAAGGGCTTTGGGCTTATATGGACCTGATTGGTATCAGAGTCATGATATCCTGTCCGTAGATGATGCGACATGCAGAGCGTGGTAGAGATCCCACATCGGAACCATCGCAATGATCTGTGATGCTTATATGGGTCTATGGTCCATCCTCCAACATCTAGCTTTTGGGGTAGATCAAGAGCTTTGGGCTTATATGAGCCTAATTAATAAATTATTAATACTATTTACTAATAATTAAATTATTGAATGATAAAATTAATTAAATTAGCTAATACAATCAAGTTAGTTTTTTTGATAATTTTGTCTGTCCTCCCTACTCTTACTTTTATATATAGTATGATATTTGGTCTAAATTTAGTTTTATATATATATATTTAACATTTTTTTTGACATAATTCGAACATTAACATATTCATTTGAAAGAAGTATATTGAAGTTTAAGGAAAAAAAAACAACCGAGTGGGGTCAGATCAAATAGATTCAGTTCGAATCGTTGCTTTGAGTCAATCTTGCATTGAGTTATTGGGTTAGGTTATCGGGTGAACTGAACTTTTAAAAGTTAAACTCAAATAATTTTCAAGTTCGAATTGACCTATTTAATTAACTTTTATTTTTAAAATTGAAATTGAATTTTTGTTAAATGGATTTCATGTTCAAGGTAAAAAATCAACAAAGTCTGTATTTATATTGAGAGATTTTAAATAAGTGAATTAGAATAATTCATGAATTTATACTAAATTTATCATTTAACTATTTAAAAAATATCAAAATTTATAAATTTTAGTAAATTTGTCTTTCACCAATTTTTATTTTTATTTTTGGAGGACTTCATTTCCTATCTTTTAGATGAAAAAGTTATGAAACTATTATTTTTTATCAACGAAGAATTGTTATCATTTTGTTTATTTCAAGATTATTTCTAATAAATTAATAATATTTCAAAACTATCATTAACTCTAAAATGCAATAAATTATTATTTCTAATTCCAAAAATGCTTATGTTGGAATAAAATTTTTTAGCATGTGAATTTTTCTTTAAATGTGTCTATCTCATACTTTTACGCTTATGATTTTTTTTTTTTCAAAATAAAAAGTTCTATGTTAGATTGAATTTGACAATATATGCCAACCAAAATCATAATTATAAACATGATAAAAAAAATTAGAAAATGCTTAATTAAGAATAAGTAAAGAGTAAAATTGAAAATTAATTATTAAATTTATAGATTGTAGTCATTAAACTAAATATAAGTATATAAAAAACTATATTATCAATCCATAAATTTTATTCCGAAACCAAACAACAGAATTATAAATATGTAAATTTTACAATCCAAAGATTTAAATCCATAAATTTTATAAAATTAATGGATTGTAAAATCCCTGAATTGAAATGTGCCTAAATCTACTCATAAGTCATCAAATTTTGCAAAATTTAAAAACTAAGTTTAGAGATTCCAGACGGTAGCAAAACTAATTAACACAAAACTAACATAAGTAAAATTAAAAAAATAATAATAATTAAGACACAACACCAAAGGGTTGGGACAAATGATTTGATGGGTAATGAAAGTAGGCTTTGTCAAAAAATAAGCAACTTTTATGTGTTGATTTTGTTCTGTAAAAAGGATAAATTGTGATTATGTCATAGTAAGATTTTATTTTATTTTTGAAAAGTAAGATATTGATTTCTGGGTATTATTATTATTATTATTATTATTATTTTTTTTTTTTTTTTTGGGAAGAAGAGAACAAAAACAACAGCTACTATTGAACTGAAATTCTTGTGGGAAACCAAGCACCGCTAGCATTAGGTAAAGATGAAAGGGAAATGGGAGTCCCATTAGATGTGACCGTTGATTGCCTTCGTTAAGTTTCACTGCTCAACTAATTATTATAGAAATACAGACTTAGATTGCCTTTAAATATTTGTTTCAATTACTAAAAATGAATTCAAAAACTTTTTTGTCATTTCTTCTAAAAAATTATGAACCTTTAGGCTTTCAGCTTTACCAATTAAAAAAAAAAAAAAACAGAATCCTTCCAGTTTTATAAATATTTATAATTTAGCCTGTCAATTAAAAATTTATCCTTTGTAGCTGGCCGGTTAGCCATGGTAACCGACCGGCCGCCATGAATTTCCGATCATGGTCGGTCGGCTATAATTCAATTAACTCTCTTAACTATCAATTTTTAACTAATTTAGTACTTTCAACTAAGGTTTTTCCTGCCCATTATTAATTAGAATTAGATGCCTTTTTTTTTTTGAAAAATTAGAATTAGATGCCTAAAAACTGAAAATTTTTCCACTTAGTTATTTAAGTTATAAAAATAGGAACTAAGTAAAAACTTATTCAAGTGACTCCCTTAATTATCATTGATTAGATATTGTTAGTGTATAATTTTTTTTTAATATTAAGTAGAATTTCAATTTTCAAAATTGATAATTGCTTTTTTTAGCCGTTTGCTTCTATTCCAACTCAAGTAACGAGTAAGAATACAACAAAATGAAAATAGAGAAATTTCTTGAAAATTAAGTATATATATATATATATATATGATTGTAAACATATTTTAAAGTTATTATATAAAACATTTGGTGTAATATATTGTTAGTGTATACATGATGAATTGTAAAAAGTGTTGGAATTATTGTATCAAATTGATAAAGTTAATATTGCTAATAAATTTAAATTTGAAAAAATATTTTTTTTTCAAAAAAAAAAATTATTTTTAATTTTTTTAAGTTTCAAAACTTGTTTTTTTTAAGAAAAAAAGATGAATGGAAATTTTTTTTTAAAAAAAGTAGATTTGAAAAAATTTAGATTGGTGTTGAATGTAATAAAAAAACATATTTAAAACTTTTTGAATATAATTAAATGTTTTTTTAATTGTTTATAAATCTCAAAATCTTTTTTTTTTAACACTCATCAACAATTCTAAACACAACTAAATGCATAACATTTTGAAGAGTGACTGAACTTAGAAACGAAATAGATATCAGAATTTAGTAATCATTTAGAAATTTACTTCAAAAACTGAAAAGTTGTTCAAATTCAATTATTAGTTCAATTGTTTTAAGGAAAATAGAAAAAAATAGTTGGTCAATTTGGGAAAATATTTGAGCTAGAAGAATTTATGTAACCAAAATTAAAAGTTTCCTCTGAATAACAAAACATTAAACCACAAATTGGACCGCTCATGGATAAGATTCATATTTAAAATATGCAATAAATAATTCTTCCAATAATTAGGGAATCAATCTAACAATGAACAAGTGGAGAATGAGATAAAATTAATGAAAACAAACAAGTGGTTAGCATTGAGACTGTAGCTAGACACAACATCTAACTTCCATTCAAACACACATTTCACCAACTAGCCAACCATGAGAACCAGTCATATTTGCAAAGAAGCAAAGTACGAATCTAACTAAACCTTTAAAAATCATATTTAAACATTTGAAAATTCTAAAAATCACTCATTTTCGACCGCAATACAACGGCCACAGAGATGGCAGCTGTGAGGAGGAAGCACGAGTCGTCCTCTAAATCAATCCAAATCAGTTTTGTTCTCCACAAAATCTCAAGGCCAAGACAATATAAGAAATATTTGCAGGATACTAAGGATACATAATCCCTCCAACAGGTCAAAAATACAGAGAATAGACAAGCAAGGAACAAAAGTATAACATCTTTGCGAGGAAGAAAGTTAGCTACCAGTTGAAGAAGAAGAAGAAGAAGAAGAAGAAGAAGAAGAAGAAAGAAGAGGAAGAAATGGGATATGCACACAATATAGGAAAGTACCATCTTGGCAGAACAATTGGAGAAGGAACATTTGCCAAGGTTAAACTAGCTGTAGACAGCACTACCGCTAATTATGTTGCAGTTAAGATCATTGACAAGCACATGGTTATACAAAGCAATCTCAAGACTCAGGTGAATTTTGATTCTTAGTGTTTGTTATATATTCTCTTCATTTCTAGTTATTTTCTTTCAGGGAAAGAAATTAGATTGCTATATATCCAATCTATCACATTTTAGTATATTCATATGCCAATCTCAGGTACAAAGGGAAATAAGAACCATGAAGCTCCTGCATCATCCCAATATTGTTCAGATACATGAGGTACTTTTGCCTGTATCATAGGATCACACTTGCAACTAACTGTCTCGTCCTAAATACCAGAAAACCCTCTTTCAAACAGTTATTCTCTTCCTCATTGCTGTTGAATGGCAATTACAGGTTATTGGCACAAAAACAAAAATTTATATAGTTATGGAATATGTGTCAGGAGGACAATTATCAGACAAGTTGGTGAGGCACTGCATCTGCAATTCAAAATGTTGTTTTTGACTTTTGAGAAATCTTTGATACTCTATCTAATTCTATTTAACCCTCCAGTCTTACAAAGAGAAACTAAATGAATCGGAGGCAAGAAAAATATTCCAGCAATTGATTGATGCAGTGGACTATTGTCATAACAGAGGAGTTTATCACAGAGATTTAAAGGTCAAAAAAATGAACAGCCCCTAGTGCTAAATTCAAATTTTCTACAATAGATTTAGTTTTTAAAAATAATTCTCTGTTGTGCAGCCAGAAAACTTGCTTTTGGATGGCAAGGGAAATCTGAAAGTATCTGATTTTGGGCTAAGTGCATTGCAAAAGGTGCCAACAGCAAAACCGATTTTTTTTTTTTTTTAAAGTTCAATTTATTTATGGCTCTAGTATATTTTGTAAGGTTTTTCATGGGTGCTGACTGAAAAGCCTGATTGATTGACAGCATGGTAACATTCTAACTACAGCCTGTGGTTCTCCGTGCTATGTAGCACCTGAGGTGAGAAGCATGTGTTCATGTTTTCTTTTTCTAAAAATTTACGAAGATTTAATTCTAGCTTGTAACATGAGGGAAAAGAGGATAAGAGGGCTCTGGGGCTACAATTAAAAATAGCATTTCTCAGGTAGAAACTCGTACCTGAATCAGTTCCAGTAATAGAGCTAATGGTTGTTGATCTTCTGCCAAACAGCTTCTTGCAAATAAAGGTTATGACGGAGCAGCTGCAGATATTTGGTCCTGCGGAGTAATCCTTTTTGAGCTACTTGCTGGTTTTCTACCTTTTGATGACCGTAATCTTATGGCATTATATAAGAAGGTATGCTTCTGTGTGGCTCCAGTCTATGTGAAAAAAAATATATTAAAAATTGTTTTGCTGACTACCATGCCTATGTACAGATATCTCTAGCAGAATACACTTGTCCACAATGGTTTACTGAGAGTCAAAAGAAGCTACTATCAAGGATATTTGATCCAAATCCCAAAACGGTATGGGCAACAAAAATATTTTTGCTTCTTGAAATTGTAAGATAACACTATAAACAAGAAAATAACACGCTAATTGCCCATTTCAGCGAATAACAATACCAGAGATTATTGAAGATACATGGTTTCAGACAGATTATGTGCCTTCTTGTGGATATGAGAGCAATGAGAAAATCTACTTGGATGATGTTAATGCAGCATTTGATGCAACTGAGGTAAAAGATTTTAGACAGATTAGACATTGAGATTCATGATTAAATGATTTCACCTGAACAAAAATAATTGTGAGCAGGATGATGCGACAGAGACAAAAATGCCCAAATCCTCCAGTTTCATAAATGCATTCCAGTTGATAGCAATGTCACATGACCTTGACTTATCAGGTCTCTTTGAAGAACAGGCAAGTCTATAAAAGTTTATATTTTTATCTAACAAGTTTCCTCTGTTCATTTGAAATATGCCAGTTCATCTTTTCTCTTACCCAGGAAGATAAGAAGCAGAAAACAAGGCTAGGATCCAAGCATACATTAAATGAAACTATAAAGAAAATTGAAGCTGCTGCAATGGATGTAAGCCTGTCAGTTGAGAAATTGAACAGCTTCAAGGTGAGATTCCTAATTCTTAACCAAGCAGGAATATTTTGAAAATATTTCACATTTGCAACTGAACTAGCTAATGACAATTACAACATTCTATCAGATGAAAATGCATCCAAAACAAAAGATGACTAGATGCACCAGATCATATTATGATCTATCAGCAGAGGTAATGAATCATCATATATCATTCCTGCAATATATCAAATGAGCGTATAAATTGGGTCTCATAAATTCATGTAACATATGACAGGTAATTGAGGTTGCTCCAACCAATTGTGTTGTAGAAATATCAAAATCAGCAGGAGAGCTAAGATTGTATACAGAGGTAAAATTTGTTACGGTTGATTATCGTAGAGCTCAGTCAAAATACTTATTCACTTCTTTAGATTAAATACTGTGGAGCTTATAGAATATGATATGTGATGATCAGTTCTGCAAAAGCTTATCAAGCTTACTAACGGAGAAATCAAGTGAATCATTGCAAATGCAGGAATTAAAAGATGTGAGCACTAGAAGCAAAGATATCCACAAAACAAGAAGGTAATTCATAGCCAAGAGTTGAATTAATATGGAATATGAATTGCTGGATCCATTCACTAAAACTTTTCATTCTTGCAGCTCCGAGAAGCAAAATGATACAGAATTTGACCTTCGTGGCTATTCATCCTCTTGATGCTTACTTGTCCTTGACTAGGCATTTTTCGTACCAAATCCATAAAGGGCTCTGATAGTAGTAAGCAACAAATACTTGCGAGTGCAAAACTGCAGGATGAAAATCATAAGCACAGCAAAGAATCAAATACATTAACTATATCTCAAAAAATCAAAAATAGTTGTAAAGCTGTTTTCTCGCTTCAAAGTGCGAGTGTGTTCTTTGTTTTCTCCATTTTCTCAATTATATTCTGTCATTTTTCTCTCCTTTTACTCCTTCCCTTTAGATACTGTACTATCTATTGAAAGAAATAGACAGTTGTCAGAGTTTTCATTAAGTTTTCAAATGAGAAATCAATGATAAAAAATTTATGTGCCTTCAATAGTCCAATTTCAGCCGAATTTTCATTTGTTCGCAGCTTATAATCAATAATCAAATCGAGGCAAAAGCTTCTTTCAATAACGTCGACTAGTGGTTAATCAGTTAACATTGCTTTACATCAAGCAAGATCAAAAGCAGTTACAATACAAATTCCCAAAGGGATTTTTCCAAAAAAATATCCACATTAAGGTGTAAATTATGAATAATTTAAGAAAGTAAAGATTTTTATCACATTCCAATATCCATAACCACATCCTTAAAAAACAAAAGAACAAAAAGAATCCTGCAGTCCAGCAGGTGGAATCCATAAATATGGACATCTTGAACCCAATTACCTATGACACTTTGGTCCCACCAAAAAGTTGGCATGACATGGAATTGTTACTATTAATTTTTTTAAAAGTTATATAAGAAAATGAGCTACCAAGCTTGATATTTTCAAACTGGATATGATAATTACACTCCTATGTCCATAACACTACTCTGACCCAAGCACTGGTTAAGAGAGATTTTCTCAAGTTTTTATTGAAAAAACTTGGGCCTTAAAAAGATAACCAAAAACCATCAAAGTGGAGACATTCCGTATGTATAATCACTTCAGCATAGATGAACACTTGAAAGATATAGCCCAAATCACGAATTTGTTAAGATTAACAATACTTTGCCCATATGAGTTTTGGATCCATATAAATGCTGTACTCTTCCATAAGCTAGGATTTGTTTCTAGATTTTTTTTTACCAGGAACGTATATCAAGATAAGAAGTATTCAAGGAAACGACAGTAAAAAAGAAGAAACAAATACAATCACCAGTCAATGATATAAAAGTATAGGAAATCTCATTTTCTAATTAATAGGCCAGTTTATTACAAACTCCAAAATGTTTAAAATCCTTGCCATAACAAGTGCACGTTGAAGGGAAACAAGTCTCTGAAAACAGAAGTACATAATATTATCGCACAGTAACTTAAAATTTAGTTGGGTCATTCTTTAGATAGACTCTACTGTTTTTATACAGTTATGAAGCAAAAACTAGGATCAAAATGTAGCTAATATTTAAAGCAAAACTGTGTTCATCCAAACACGGATGGATTTCTAAAGCATTGGTTTAAAAGGTAGTTAAAAAAGCTTAAGCAAACAAATATATTTTGGCAGACATGTTAACACTTCAAATGAAACACAAGTTTAAAATAATCATGAGTCACTAAATCAGGCCTGTTAAAGAAAAAAAAATGCAAAACAACCAGATAAAACTAATTAACTTATGAAGCATCTAACCAATGGTTTCAGTTCATTTATAATTTCAATTCAACCATAAATGTCACCCCTTAATTCGGTTAACAGAAACATGCCACTCCTAGTAGGAACTATCACCTATTTGACATTACCAACACTTAAAGCCATGCAATAATGGTTCCTTAGCCTGTAAAGAAAAAAAGAAAGAGAGGAAGAAAAATGTCTGTAAACTACAGCATTCGAAATATTTTCTTTTCCTGCGGATCAGGATGTTGAGGGTAAAAGCATTCAATAAGATGAATTCTTTAAAGAAGTCGAATGTAATAATAACCCGATGCAGCAAGTTCTAAATCATTTTTCTTATGGCAACTCAGAAATAAATTATAATTATAATCTGTGAAAAGAAACTGTTAATATACATAATGCACAAAGACAAACCACCAACAAGGATATAGACCGTAAGAATGCCACAATACCACTCGTATTTCCTCGTAGACATGAAAATATTATGCTGCAGTATCTTCATATCTAACATTGTATATGATACAAAAAAGAAATAATAAATAAATAAAAGAAGCAAACGAACCCATCATTAAGATAATCAACTGGAAGAGATCAACTTGTATGTAGCTAGAGGAGGAAGTTATCTATCATGTGGAAAACCACATCGGCACCATCAGAATTTAACCAGTATGTCTTCACCTGAATAAGTCAGCAAGACAACCAGAAATGAGAAGAAACATAAAATCATCGAGTATTATTTAGCATCCATGAATCTCGACAACATTGCTGATAACACAAATAGAAAGAAAATGAAGTTCATAAATAACATGCATACAGTCACCAACCAAAACAACGTGTTATTATGTTTTTGAGTGAACCATCTATTGGTAATTGTTCATTTGTTGGCAAATGAACTACTAACACCAGGGTGTTTTATTTAAATATGAAGTTTAATACTATAGTACCTTTCATGTATGTAGAAGCTCAAATTTTAAAATTACTTTTATAAAGCAAAAGAATCTGCCTAAACATGGCACAAATAAACAAGAAGTTTTAAATATTTATACAGGTAAAATGTCCTTAAGTTTCTGAGGAATGAGGATGCTTGCACTTTGAATAATATTGAGGCATATGGTTTAGGATTTTCCTGAATACACTTGAAATAACACAATTTATCAATATAAAGTACACATAAAAATTGATTTTACAGTTTGAATTATAAAAGATGTATAAAGTTAAAACAAAATATATAAAAGTTCATGTATTATGTTCAATCTCTTTATTTCTTCAAGTTAATTTACTTGTATATATAAATATATTATTTCAACCAACGCATATACCTATATGTGTGTACACAGTACATTATGAAAATTTCATTGGTGTATTTGCTACTTTTATCTGCCACTTACTACTATTGAATAATATCACTATTATCATTGGCACGTAGTTGAACATTATGTTTTGTAATTAACACAATATCACATGCAAAATAGATGACAGAATGGCTAGTCCCTAGAAATTTGTGAAGATATAAACTCCTCAAATTGGCAAGGTTATCCCCAAAAGACCTAGCACAACTAGTTCTTTAGATTTATTTTTTCAAAAAGAAAAAAAAAAGAAATGAGGAGAAAGTCTGACAGTATGAGCAATGTATACAGTTCTTTTTTCCATTTTTTTAAAGGCATGCATTTTATATCTGCAACAAACAACTTAGAAAATTATGGTTATCTTGAATTCACTAATGACATGACAAGACTAGTTATTATCTGAAAAATAACTTATGGACAATTTCCAAAATTCATCTTAATTATCTTTACCTCTCTCTGTCTATACATGTGCCAGAAAGATACCATCTCAACCAATGACAGGTTGATATATCCCTCTTTAACAGCACTCACACAACATGGTGGCCAATACCAAGGCAGAACAAATAAATTGATCATCTGAGTTCTAAACAAAAGCAATATATATTAATGGTTGCTAGAAACCGTTGAACTTGCCTGAATAGTACTATGTGCAATATACCGCTGTCTGCTTTTGTGAAAGCTAACATCCACACGTTCCCAAGGTACTTGAGTAAGACCTTTTATCATCTCTTCTGCATGTAGAGGGAAGAAGAGTATCAGTTATATGAACAGAAAGATAGATTCAGAAAAAAATAATAAGGAAATAACAAAAGAAGATGATTAAAGAAAGAAATAAAGAAAGAGAGAAGAAGATGATGATGATGATTTATCAGAGATACTTCTAACATAATATTTTCCCTTCATATTCTGCCATTCATGTATTTTTAGTCTATCATATAGATAATACAAGCTTCTTTGTCCTATCAAGCTTTAGGTGAAGCCCCAAAAACAACAACCTTCATCTAAAAGGAATCCAATTTATGCTCACAGTGAAAAGAATCAACTGCTTACCAAAACGGTCAGCAAAATAACAGAGAACGAAGAATAACAAACCTTCCAAATCAGTTGCTTGGCCTCCAACGATATTTGATGCTTTATTACTCCCAGTATCTGTTGTTTGTCGCTCAACATACACAACATGTGGGTATTTCTGATCAGTGACAAGCAAATTGGGCTGGAGAAACATTGGATCAAAAATTCGAGATTGTTACATAATCTTAACATACATTAGGTCTAAAAATTTGTTGGCTATAATAAAGACAAAGGAATAACCTTTGGAAGTTCATTTTGACGCCTAATCGATGAAGTCCTCCAACCGACCATATCTAAATATAAGTGAAGATAAACGCACATATGAAGAGACAATAAGTGAATATATGCTATTTATAATTCAAAACCTAACTCCAATAGGGAAAAGGATACGATCATAATTTGCATTTGCATATGCCACACGGCGCTTAAATGCACGTAAAGCTGATCTACAAAGGTCATAAATGACATTAACAAACATTTATCCATTAATAGTTGAATACTTAAGCCATTGATGTCATTAATGCATATAAACTATACTGACATGAATCTTAAATCATCAGAGTCATTAACCATTTGAAGGAGAAGGGGAGGTTTCCCACTGTCATTGTCAGTGAGAAAAAGATGCTTCCCAGTCCTCCCAACAATTAAATGAGCTGTTTGAGATGCTCTTCTCTCCAGAAAAGGAAGACCGCATAGGAACGGGAGCTGTAGCATCAAACAAGAACCATATATGAAATTTTATAGGAAACCAAACAATTAGATAGAACAAAAATAAAAAGTAAGAAAGCCTTTACACAGTTTGAAAACAGCACCAAACTAATGGGAAGTTGGAAATTTTTTTAACTCGATCAGGGTTATATGTCAATCTAACGAAGTCATTTTTTTTCTTTCAAACAACAATTATATTATTCTACAACCTTTTCCCTCATAAGAACTAATAAAATGTTTTCAACAATATTACTATATTTTTATGGAAAAATAATATAAACAAAAAGTATAGGAGAAAAGAGGCATAGACAAGCAAAAAACCAATAATGAGAATATAATTCCCATAGTTGAGATAATCACATAGATATATTAATTACTGAACCTGTTTATTTCCTCTAGATCCAAGATGTGGTGTTGCAAATGTTATAAAGTTCATGGGTTCCAATCCAGCAATTCTAACTTCAGAAGGCTGATCAAGGCATTGCACTGAATTCAAATGTACATCACTCAAGGAGTTACCAAAAAGGCTTGGTTTTGGTAAATGTTCATACAACCTCGCAACAGCATATCTTGCAACAAGACCACCTAATGAGTGAGCCACAAAGGAGATCTTCTGAACCTCAGGCTTGTTTTTGACAACAGCCAATACCTACATCAGATAATAACCAATAACTCAAAATACATATCATATGGTTCTAGTCTCCAGGGCCTCAAATAAGTTTATTCAAAAAAGATGCAGTAAAATTAGGAAAATATAGCTCATTTAAAATAACTCGGGTGTGATTCCTGAAAATACCTCTTCAGCAAGTCTTTCACCCATCAAATCAACGCCATCAAATGTTAATTTCAAATAGTTGCATTCACTGCCTGCTTGCAAAATACCAAGTTAAAAATCACATAATGGTCACAAATTCAACCCCCTTACCCCTAGGAAAGAGAAAAACTTATATAGAGGCTTTCAGAGCAAATTAAGATGCAGCAAGTATCATGACTCAAAAAGTATAATGACAAACAGTTTCACTCTAACATCAATATTTTACATATTGGCATTGAAATAATGTTGAATTATGACTTATTCATGCATATAGCAAATCAACAACTACTAATTTGGCCACTAAAATTTAAATTCCTGAGAACCAATATTTCTTGAATAGGAAATATACAAAAGAGAATCCTACCCCGGCACCACCCATATAGGTTGTCAACCCAAAACTAAAATACAAGAGACCAAATGATAATCTTGAGAGCTATTATTACCCTATTAGATTATCAACAATCTTTAAATGTGAGGAGGAAAAGGTGGGGCTTGTTAGAAAAACTTACGGTGCACAATTACTTTATCTGGAAGTTTCTTTACAAATTGCTCAGCAGCATACTTCCAATCTGCAGAACTGGACAGAAAATATTCCTTTTAAGAGTCCCTAGCAGTTCATTAATATGCAAGATACAATTTCAAACTGCAACACAGAAACACTAGACAATGAAGCTAAAGCATGAGCCACAACAGAAAGAGGAGCATTCAAACCAAAAATTGATCTAGCTTTTGCTTCAAAAGTAAGCTCAGACATCCTATACAGGCAAGTTTTCCAGCAGCTGGTCTCTCAGTAAGACCTTCATTTCATATTTAAAAGCTAGGGTCAGACTAAATATCCCAGCTTCATCACTCAAGCTAATGGTCAAGAATCAACCTAGTTCCATTTAGTATTTGGTAGAAATAACATTTTTAAAATGTTTCGAGCGAGAGCATATGATTGAAGGATGGTTTGATGTAAGGCACTCCTTATGGTTAGCAAACCTATGTGCAACTATCAAACGTACATTGCAAAAAGTTCCATGATGCGGTGTTATAGGGTTTTGATCAACAGAGTAACAAGCAATTAAATATTTATCTAGTGCATTGAGGTTTGGCTGGAGCTGAGAAGAATATGGTCTACAGCCCAAAAAAATTCCATTCTGCATTACTTCAATAAATGATTCAGATTTATCAATTATGAAGAAGGATGAAGAAAAGCAGTTAACATAAATATTTTTAAGTAGAAGGACTTGGGTTTGGTTGGAGCGGGGAAGAATGTGATTAAAAAAAAAATTATCTGCTTTGGTTAAACAAATGAATCATATTTAATTATTTATTAGGAATAAGCAGCGACAGCAGCTATACAATCATTGGTACAGTTTCGAGAGGATATGCACTCAGAAAGCAAAAGCTGTCACCCTATGCAACAAAAGCTTCAAAGTAGAAAATGCTAAATTCATGTGGATTTAGCATAATAAGAGACTCGGAATCATCAACAACAAATCAAATCCCCATATTTTAATCAAACAAATGATTATCAATTATACAAGTCCAAGTTCCCTTGGCAACAAAAGTTCGAAGATTGAGCTAATATGAGAATCAAAATACTGAACAACACATCAAATCCCCTAATTATACTGAAACAATGATGGTCAATTATACAAGTCCAAGTGAAAGCCTAGGAAAACAGTAATACAAGTCTAATGAAGAAACCACAAAAAGAAAAAATACATCCAATTGATGATGCGGCAGCCTGTACACGTTTGACTATTCACTGAGCTAATCTCAACTCAACATTCACCGAATAAATTTAAGCCTAAAAGCGAAACTTAAGGAAAAAAAAATGTTAAAATTTTTTCTAAATAAATTTTATTACCTTCCCACGATCCCATTAACCATGATGACGAGATGATCAGGCGGAGACCTGGCCTCAGCAGCCGCCGCATCGAAGACATCCTCGCCGCCACTATCAACCTCAACCTTCAGCACCTTACCATTACCCCCTTTAAAACAACGAATACCCAAATTCCACTTAAACTCCATCTTCATCGGGCCGGCGGCCGCCGTGGTAAACGAAGCACGGGTCCCACCAAAACTCAATTTTGATCCAAATCTCAAAGGAATAGAACAGAAGGACCCAATAGAATAGAAAGGACCGGAATAAGAAACCGCGATGCGCTTTGGGGATGGAAGCAGGGAAGTAATGGAGATCATACGGGGCAAAGAATCATCTAGTAATCAGAGACAATGACTATTGAAAGAGAAAGGAAATTAAGGGCGCCAATACAGCAACAGTTACAGTGAGAGAATGAAGGGGAACACGCGCTGCTCAACTTCTCTTTGTTTATCGTTTTCTGTCTTTTTTTTTTAAAAAAAAAAAATTATGATTCATGGTAGTAAATTTTATCTATTTAAAATATTATAATCAATTTTTTTTTTACTAGATATAATCAATTATTATTAAAATATATATTTTTTATTTTTTAATTTGATTTTTTATAGTTTATTCAATATTTTATTTTCTTATATATTTTTTAGTTTATTACTATAAATTTATTTATTTTAATTATAATAAATCAATAAATTTTGGTAATTAAAAGAAAAGGCGCAAATTGAAGAAAAATTTAATTATGATTAATGGTCGGAAAAAATTGTTATATTAAAATATGGTTTTAACTATGATAATCAATTATGAATATAATTATACACTCAAAAAATTATTTTATAATTTAACTATAATTAATAGTTGTAATTAATTATAAATTTCAAAATTTAATTATAAAATTAATGTTAATAAATTTAAAATATATTAAAAAAAATTGAATATAATATTTAATGAAATAAAAATTAAAACCATTAAGATTAAAAATATATATATATTTTTAAAATTCATAAATAACATAGCTGGATTTGCAAGAAAAATACATTACAATTAAAAACCGGTAATTTTTTAATCAAATAATTAGTAGAAGGGTTAAATTGAAAGGTTTCATATGGGAAGAAAAATGTGAGATTAATTTAAAATTTTGGATTAAACTTTAGGATTGTTTATAATTACTCAAAATAAAATAAAACAATATGGAAGCACGAATAGTAGGAGACCGCGTGTCCGACACGCGGATATATGAACACACTTCATATACGTGTCGGACATACCATGCGGTATGTCGTTAACTGAAAATGAAGTCAAAATTTTGGACATGACTGGTACATCCACGGGACATGAATCGAACACAGCTGGAAGCTTCTCGGAGGAAAATCACTCTAGGCTTGAGTTCGGTGAAGGAATTTTCAGCTGGTTAATCTCGTTTTTATTGTGTTATATCGTGTTTCGTTGATTACTGCTGAGGTTTTGAATCTGAAAGTTGGAGAATTTCAGTGGCCTTTTTGAAATTTGCAGGATTGATGAAGGGCGAATTCGGTGGATTAAGTTTAGCTTTGTGGCATTTATTTTTCGACCATAAAGAAATTGAAAATTTGGTGGTAATTCTGGAGATTTGGGAATTTGAATTTGATGGGGGAAGGTGAGGGAAGCGAACTCCCTCCAAAAAAGGCAGTGCAATCAGAAATGCAAGTGAGTTTGGATTTCCCAACAAAAAAGATAGCGAGGCAGTTGGACTTCACGCAAGGGAATGTTGTCCTCCCTGAACACCCTCAATCGCAGCAGCAGCAGCTGCCTGGGACGTCGCCACTTACGCGGAAGTCGGTTGTAGTCACTTTGCAAAGTCAACTGCAGCAGCTGTCGTAGTCGCAGGTAGCAGCGATTTCAACTGTGCCCTTCACACCAGCATCCGCCAGTTAGAACTGTGTAAGTTTGTCCTTTTCATTGCGAATTAAATTCATTTGGAATGAGAACTCTTCGCATTGGAGGAGGGTGTTGATTTTAATGAGTGTGGAGGGATGTGGATCGGTTATGTGGTGACAGTACCAACATGATTTTTATCTACAATACCAAATAGTTTCGTATATCTTGGATTCAGAAAAAGCTAATCATTCATTTTCAATATTTTTTAATTATTATTTAGGCGGTAGATATATGATTTCAAATTTTCAATTCTATCGGATAATACATTAATTTAATGAAATATAGTTTGTCTTTTATAAATTTATTTTAATTGAATTGATTGTAAGAATAATATTTGCAAAGATAATTATTTTTTATTATTTTACTATGTTGCGTATGTATTCTAGTTATTTTAGAATTTATCGTATCCTCATGTCACACCGTATTGTGTCTCCGAGTCTGTATCCGTACTTCCTTGTAAAATAAGAACTTGTATAAATAAGGGTCAATTATTAATACATTCCTAAGGTTTGATTGAATTTATTAATTAATCCTTTCATTTTTAAAAATACATTATGAAATTCTTTATATTTGATTCCAATAACTATAAAGAATCTATGTTACTTTTAAATGAAATATTTCGTTAGTCAGCTAAAATATTATATTAGTCAACTCAAAAATATCAAAGATACCCTTATTTATTTTTGGATAAATTTGATATTTTATTAATTTAAAAAATACAATATTAAAAAAAATGATAAATTTAACATTTTGGTATTAAGTAGATGATTCTAAAATTTTTTTGATTTTTTTTAGTATTTTTTAAGACAAAAAAAAGATAAATTTGACATTTTATTTATATATAATAGAAAAAATTAATAAAAGAACTATATAATGTATTAAATCAAATTTGAGAGATTTCGTAATATATTTTAAAAAATTGAAGAACCAACTAATATATTCAACAAAGTCTCGGGTGGTTAGAGTAATTTATCCTATAAATAAATTAAGTTAAAATATATTTTTTTTATGATTTGGATTAAATTGTTGTGAAAAGGGTTTTATTGATGTGGCATAAGCATTTTTCCCACATTGGCTTTCTAGGTCCATATTAATTTGCTCCGTCAGCTTTCTATTCATATTTAATTAAAAAAAGTGGTGGGACACTTTCATTGAAAAATAAAAATTTGTTGTATTATTTGAAATATATATATGTCTATTTAAAAACAAGATGAAGCACTAAAAATATTTTTAAAATTTTCCCTAATTGAGATCTCTTCAAGTTGGATTAAACATAACATATTAAGTTTATTTAATTTTCATCATTGGTTATTAATAAATGACCAACATCAAATATTAAATATTTATTTTTTAAAAAATAATAATATCCCTCTAATTGTTACATATAATTTTGATTACATCAAATGTGCAAATTAGCCTCTAAATTATATTTTATGAAATGAGTTATTATCAATTTTAACTCATGACAAATAAGTTTTCAAACTTTAAATTCAATGTAAATTAGCTTCTGAACTATGTCGTCTGGAGTGAGTCATCTATCAGAAGACCAAGTTGACTCACAAATTTAAATGACATAATTGCACAAAATTTAAAATTTAATGGTTTATTTACACCAAATCAAAATTGATGAGGTAAATAACTCTATATAGTATAGTTTAGAGGCTAATTTGTACTTTTAATCTTACATAAATAAATATAACTTATATTATGTTCTATTCAACTCGAAGGAATCCGATCATATAATGCTTTGAGTCCTTATAAAGACAACAAAAGGAAAAACATTATTTATACTTAATAGTACTAAAATTATGGTATGGCATTTCTATTCTATAATTCTTTTAAGTTTATGTAAGAAAAAATTTTTAGATAAATTCAGTCTATCATTTCATATGTAAACTAATTCAATTATAAAGTAATATGTATTTAATTATTTTTTTTACATTGATTAATATAAATAGAAACTACATACATGTAACTGTATAATTAAATTAGTTTAAAAATATTGTGATAGATTAAATATACATAAAAATTTATCCTTATACAAATGCCCAATGTCCTATAACACAAACAAAATTGAGGACCAATGTGATCTATCATTGTTTTAATCAAATTCTTATTTGGACTCAATGTATATTAAAATAACATTTAAATATTCAACAAAACACAATGGAGTAATTCAGAGAGCAAAATATATTTTGTGGGTGGATAACTCTGCAGAACAAGAGCTACATAATAAAAATATGATAAATTTTTAACCATTAAATTAAAATATTAAAATAATTTAGCTTTATCTCAAAATTTTCTAGACATTTTTCTTATTAATTTACCCAAAATTCCATATGATTTTACAATAAACACAAAAGAGGAAAATCATCTATCATAAATTGAGTTACATCAAGACATGCCATAAAAAAGAAAATAAAAATTAATTATAATCTCATTAAAATTATATTTTTCAAGGAAAAAAAAAATTAGTAAGGCCTTTCACCAATATAGTTACCAGGGGGATCATAGTTGCAAGTAATAAAAACACCCCTACCATCCAAGCAAGTAACTCTAGCACAGCCAACTCTGGCAGTTCTGCGCCACACAATCTGAGTATAATGCCCACATTCTTGATCCCCAGAGCAAGAATTAGTCCAATAATTATACCATTGGCGCTCAGAAACCCAGGCCGCAACGGCCTGCGCAGCTGTCCAACCATTCCCACTGCCCCAAAATATGTTCTCCCCATACGGCCCATTAGAGTGCTTCAGTTCGCAGTCATATCGCCTCTGGTTGGCGTACCACTGCGCAAACTTCGCCACCTTGTTGTCCCAAATTAGCGGCGGCATTCGCATCGCTGCCCTCACTGCATTTTGCGGGCCCAGGAACTGGCTCGCCATGCTGCTCCTGTGCACATTTTTTTTTATGCCTGCTGCAGCTTCTGTCCTTCTACCGATGCTTAATATTACTAACACCGCACCAACAATGTTGTATATGGCAACATACCCATTCTTCATTTTGCACAATTTAGCTATTTTCTTTCTGAATTTCACACTTTTATATTGAGAGGAGTTGTTGAATTAGGAGAGGTAGATGATCAAGTGTCAACTATGTGGGGTGGCACCCATGTTCGATTATGATTGCCACATTTGTTTTTTTGTGTGGGACAATCGTTTCAATACCTTAGCTACTTTCTTTAGTTTCATAATTCCTCAATAGGCCTAAGGTTTTTATTTATTTATTATTATTTTATTTTATAAGTTAGATGCTTTCTCCCTTTTATTGACACCACATACCTAAAGATATTAAAAGGAAAATAACAATTGGAATACCCAAACTTCATTTTATTTCATTATTGATTTCTCTCTGAAAAAACTTGCAAAATACATATATGATTGCAAATTTGTTCCATAATTTATTCAAGAGTGTTGATTATGCAAAACTTGATAAATTGAATCAAAATTAAAAATTTTAAGTAATAAAAAATATCACTAAAAAAATAAAAGGTGAATGATATGATAAATATAAGAAAAAATTACTATTTACCTCTGATGTTTGACATAATACATTACTATTTCCTTAGATTTAAAAATTATTATTTACTCGTTGAAGTTTAATCTATTATACTATTAGCTCTTTAAATTTAATATATTATACTAGTATCTGCTAAATAGAAAAGAATATTTTTTATGAATAACAGTAAATACCTTAAAATTTAATACAAAAACTATATAATATAACAAAAATAAAATAAATGGGCAAATAACATAATTTTAAATTTTATGAGATACTAATATATTATGTCAAACATTATGGGTAAGTAATAATTTTTTCTAAATATAATCAATCAATAGTCAACTTATTCTTAATAAAGTCACTTTTATATATGAATTTATGATTGAAATATTATGATTTTTTTTTTATTTCAATCATCTAGTAATTGAATCTATCTGATAAATTTATTAAGGATATAAAGCTCTCTCTTTCAAATTTTAAAAGTGTTTTATACCTTAAATTTGAATTTAAAATTTCTAGTTAAAGAAGAAGGGATCGTTGTTATGGAGGTGAAAAGTTATGATATTAATTAAACAAAATCTTGATTCTCTTTAAAAATGAAGATATACATTATAGACTTGTTCAAAATTATTATCTTTTTTTTTTCTTTTCAACCCAAAAAGCTATTATATTTTTATTTTAATAGAAATGAGGCATAAATCTAAAAACATTATACAAGGTATATTCTAAGAAATAAAATGCTTATCACATCTTTTAAAAGCAGATTACTTAGCTTATCAGAAGTATTATAAAGCTATTATATTTCAAATGCATAAATGTTGCATGTCTATTATTGAAGAACATCTAAGTTTTGGCAACTTCCAATAAGAGCATGCCACGTTATGTGTATATCTAATATAAAAGACAGTTCGTTAAATTTTTCTAGTCCTAATCATTGAAGTACAGCTTTCTTCAATGAAAATAATATAATTTCTGAATTCATATATTAAAAAATTATATATTTTTGAAAAAAAAAATGTAATATTGGCTGTATGATTGGGGTAACCAGAAATTCTTTACTTAAATACCCTTTTGGGTGGGCCAAGATTGCTGTGAATTCGCTCTTTCACCTTTTTTTTAATTGTCTTTTGACATATATTTCAAATTAATATTTGCAAATCATATTAATTTAATTTATGTTTCAATTTAAACTTTTAGACTATAAAAATGTTTCATTCAGGCTTAGTATTTTCAATATCAAGCGAAACATTGATTAGTAATTACAATCGATATTATTATTATTATTATTATTATTTAATGAATCAAATTGGTACTAATATTATATTTTTTGGTAGGAAATATTTTATGACGAATGCAATAAAATAATTATGATGTTATGTAGTTTATTGAAAATAATTTGAACTTAAAATTTCATACTTCTAAAACAGACTTCCAAAACGACGCAAAAAGAGAAAAGATAATTGCGCCCAAATCAACGGAGAGATTAAATCAATGGGGACACAAAAAGGAATTAAAATATTATTAATTCTTCCCTTTTCCACCGCGTAAAGAAAAAGGAGACCAACTACCTCCGCAAGTCCGCATAGTCACAGCATTCATTATTTTTCTTTCTTTGATTTATATTTTTCCATCCGACGATTTTAATATATACCCAAAAAAATAGATTCGCTTTTATTTTTATTCATCCAAAATTATATATTTTTTTTTAAAATACAATTATTATGTTCGGTTACAATTTTATGCTTATTTATTTTTTGTATTCTACTATTATTATGTTATCACTTATATTAATAAAAAAAAATTATTTTTCAACTATTGTTTTAATTTAGTCTTGAATTTATTAGCATTTATAAAAGTATTCTGGAATATTAATTTGAATTGCATTTTCAAGATAATAATCAATTAAAAAAATTTTAGAAAATATTAAGTAAAGATTATTAATTTAACAAAACTATCTAATTTTCTTAATATACACAAAATGTAATTAAGCCTATTTTTTCAGGATGAAAAAAGTACATAATATGGATTATTTGTAAACAAAACATTATAAATTAATGAAAGTAGGGTAAAGACATTATCATAATCAATTTTACATTTTTAATTGGGCAATGGGGATACCTGCTTCTTTTGTTCTCCATGTAGACGGATTTAATCAGTGCAAATCCATATCACTGAATGCACAAATCTATATTAATGAATAGTTAAAACTAATATATATATATATATATAAATATTTTTTAGGGCAATTTATATAAAAAACCTTATAATTTTACTTTTATACGAAAATAATCCTATTTTTTTTATTTTTAACTTTTAAATATATATATTTTTAATTTCATATCAAATATAACTTTGGAAGAATATTTAATTTGGTTCGCAATGATATGACACTCCAAACATTTTTTTTACCTGACATTATAGTTTTTTTATTATTTTAAATAGGTGTATGCATGTTGTTACACTAAAATTATATTTGCATTAATTTAGGTATATCTACATAAACTTATGCAAATTTATATTTTTTTCAAGTATGAAGGTAAGCGCTATGGTGGCTAGTTATGCTGAGATCTATGAAGACCTAGTTTATTTTGAGTTATGGACTAGTTTTGTACATAACTATATTTAAAAAAAAAAACCAAATATCACATTATTTGAAGAAATCATACTAAATGTCACGTATATATATTAATACATATTACCATTATCAAATTCAACAAATTTGATCAGAATATCACGTCACTATCAAACCAAATTAATTTTTTTCCGATACTACATTTGATATGAAATTTAAAGTAAATATACTTAAAAATTAAAAAATAAAGAATATAATTATTTGGATACAAAAGTGAAAGTATATGTTTTTTTTTGTGTGTAATTTGGCCTATTTTTTATAATTAACTGCATAATATATATATATATAATGTTACATTTTTACTCTAAATTGCATTTCATATTTTAAAGAGTGCGATTGAGGTGAACACTGTTTTTTTTCTTTTCCTTGTTAATGATAGGAGGTTGGCGAAATAGGAAAGTCTTGACAAAGGTGGTCATTTAAGCGTATATTACCAATCGGTCTCTAAAAACTCGTAGATTATATTCTGATTAATTTGATTTGAGTTAATTGTTAGCTTATTATAACGCAGAACTCTCCCAATATCAATTTTTTCCATACACAATTAGAACTCAAAACATTGATTAAGAAGAAGAGATACCAACTGCTTCAACCAATTATACATTAGTTGACAAAAGCCAAAAGCAGTCTTGAGATTACCATCCGAATAAGATTTTTAACTAGTGTTGTTGAAACCAGCTAGCCTTTGAGGCTGGTTCTTAAAAAATGAAAAAGAATTGAAACCTCAAGGAGAAATTATTTAATTTCTATATATTTCTATAAAGTCATTTTAATTATTTACAACATTATAACTTCATTTATGATTTAATTTCTATATATTTTTGTTTAAGCTCAGTTGAACATCTAATTCTTAACCTTATGTCTTTCCTAATTTATTGGCTAGCTATAATGAGTTTGAAAACTATATCTATATCATTTTTGAAGAATTTTTAGATATATTTAGTCTACTATATTATCAGTAAATTAATTCAACCAAATAGTAACATATATTTTGGTTTTATTTAGCATTGTATTTGGAAAAAATATTTTTTGAAAAAAAATTGTATTTTTAACTTTTTTAAGTTTTGAAAATTATTTTTAGATAGAAGCAAAAAATACTTTTTTTTCAAAAACAAAATTGAAAAAAAAATAGTTTACAAAAAATAAAAAAAATAATCAATCAAATTAAAAAATTCAAAACTCCTTTATTATTTTATTTACATTAATTAATTTAAATACAACGGCTAATATATATATTCAATTTTCAACAAAAAAAATAAAAGAAGAATTGAACCATTATTAGATCGTTTAACGTGTTGTTCAGCTTATATTATTCCTTATGGAGCCTTATATTTGATTTGTAAATTCATTTGTGGAATATTTGGATTATACCTTCAGAATATATTAAGTGTATTTCCAAGAAATTTTCAATAAAATTCCAAAGTATTTCCAAAGTTGAATCGACTAAAAAGAAAAAGAATTAAATTAAATACCAATTAAAAGTATTACAAAGCTTCAAGCAAACAACATTTATACATATTGATTTTCAGATCCAATTCATTGTAAAACAATTAGTATACCTTTCAAAATATTTTGGACATACAACGAGAATACTTTTGAATATCTTCAAAATATATTGAGAATTCTTTAAATATACCTTAGTTTTTAAAATACCTTAGGAAGACCTTAAAATATCTTAGATATATCTTGGTTGAATTGACTAAAATTAAAAAGTATCAGAAAATTTTCAAACAAACATATTCAATTCAGATTCATATTGAGTATCAATTCAACAAAAAAGGATACTAACTACTACAACTATATCAAATATATAATTATAGTAATATTATATTAAATTTTTTCAATCTAACAATCTTTCCGATTTAACTACTACGAACACATGATATCGTTACCGTCAAATACCGTTTCGGTAGCTAAACATTGTTGCTGTTGCAGCAGCTTTTTCTAAATCTTGTAACCTACGAATACCATTACTGTTGCGATATCTCAGGTAGGACAAGAGAGAGAGACAAAGAGAGGACACACTTCGAAAAAAAAGTTGAAAATAAATTAATTTCGATAAAAATGAAAATAAAAAATGTCAATAATTTTAAAAAGAAAAAATAAATTTTGGTAAATGGTAAAAATTCCTCTATGATTTTTTCCAAAAAAAAAACAATTGATAAGATAAACCACAATGGATATATATACCAAAGGTATAAATTAGCTCCTGAAATATATCTAAAAAAATAAATCAAACCCTAAAATATGACTTTGTATAATTAAGTCCCTTAAGTTTAAAAATGATACAATTAAACCTCCAAATTTTATTTTCTTTTGTCCTCATTAACGAGTTCCAGTAAAATTAACTTGTTCCCTTTTAACCAATAAAAAGTTAACAAGTGTCACTTAAAATAATATTGTTTACCTTGTTAAAATAAAACAAAATAAAAATTAGCTCCTAAACTATATACATTAAAAGTACAAATTAGACCATGAATTTTGATTGGATAATTAAACCTTTTATGTTTATACTCGGTATAAAGAAGTCCTTAATCTATCATAATTTTTATCCCATTTGATAAAACTTGTTAACTCATTTATCAATCATAAATTGATACATTATATTTTTAACTCAACTTAAAATTTAATTTTCATTTATTTTTTAAATTAATAAATTTAATTAATAATTAGTTTTCTATAATAAAAGTTAATTGCTTTTTCTTAATAATAAAATTATTTTTACAATAAGTAAATTAATTTTTATATAATTTTATTCATTCTTCTTCTTTTTTTATATAATTTTTATAATGAAAAATTATAATATCTTTACTGAAATGGTGAAAGTTCAACATGCATTGCCAATTTGGCATTCTTATTGAAAAATAGTATTATCTTTTAAATAATAATAATAATATTATTAATAATAATGAAGCATAATTTTAGTAAAATTTAATTATCATATTTTGTTCATTCCTTGAATTTAAAAAGATATAGAGATTATAATATTATTATTGTCATTTTACCAATAAAAATGGCAAATTAGCAATACAAGTTTATTTTTACCTGTATAATATAGACATAATTATATAATTTTTTATAGTTAAAAATATATATAAAAAAAAGGAAGAGGAGGAGGAAAAAATTATATAAAAATTAATTTACTTATTAAAAATTATTATAATTATATAAAAAATTAATTAATTTTTAATATAATATATAAAAAAATTTAAATTAAATTTAAAAATTGTCACATATCAATTTATAATTGGTAATTGAATTAACTTAGCAAGTTTTATTAAATGAGAGAGAAATTAAATTAGTTCATAAGCTTATTTCTACCAAGTTAAAATATAAAGGTTTTAATTGTATTCAAACAAAAGATTAGGATCCAACTCATATTTTTTTGTATAGTTCATGAACTAATTTGATAATTTTGCTTTATTTTAACGAATGAAATAATATTGTTTTATGTGACACGTGTTAATTTCTTATCCGTTAAAGGAAATCGAATTAACTTAACTGAACTTATTAATAGGGACAAGCAGAAGTAAAATTTAGGGCCATAATTATACTATTTAAAGAGTTTAATTGTATTAAATCATATATTATATTAGGATGTGACTCGATCTTTTTAGATTGAAAGATTAATTTGTACCTTTGGGCATATATATATATATATATATATATATATATATATATTCAATAGTAGATTATATTAGATCAAAGAACAAAAGCAAAAGAAGACATAAGCCGATTGAGAATCAAACTAATTAAACCCAGCCCATTAGACATGCGGACCCCTTACACCCATTGTACAATTTTGAGGATTTTACACTTGTTCACCGATTTTCAATTTTTTTTTTTTAATTTACCGAAGCTATCTCCATACTTTTATTACCAATTTATCTATTTTCATTTTCTACCGATTTCTTTGTTTTACTTTTTAAAATGTGAAAATTATTGTGTATTTATCATTTTTTTCATTTAATTAAAAAAGAAAATAATTTTTTTCATCTTTTAAATATGGATTAAGAATTTAATTAATTTGTATGATTACTAATTATTCTTATACATGTATTTATTTTTAATTATTATTTAATTAACTTAATTAGGAAAAGAAATATGTAAACTTCTATTTAATTAACTTAATTATCAAAGTAAACTTTAGATAAACCTTAATTACCAAAGGAAATATGTAAATTTATATTTAATTTACTGAATTAATATTATTTATTTTTTTAAATTTTTAGTTATACATTTGGCAAACTTTGGATAAACTTTTTTTATAAACTTTGGATATTCCTTTGGTAAATATTTGGTAAATTTTTTTGTAAATATTGGATAGGCTTTTGATAAATATTGGATAAATATTGAGTACATCTCAAGTAAATATTTGGTAATTTTTGGATAATTCATGTAAACATTTGATATAACTTGAGTAAACCTTTTGCAATTTCAATTTGCTTTAATTTTATGGTAAAATTTAGGTAAATATCGAGTAAACTTTGTATAATTCTTAGGTAAAACTTAGTAAATCTGGAGCAAATCTTATGTAATTTCAATTTTCATTAATTTTCTAATAAATATTGTGTATAACTTAAGTAGATTTTAAGTAAATATTTGATAAATTTTTTGTATAGATTTTAAGTAAATATTTGATAAATTTTTTGTAACTTTAATTTTTTTTAATTTTGTAGTAAATCTTAAATAAATCTTAGGTAATTTTTAGGTAAACATTGGTAAAATTTGAGTAAACATTGTGTAACTTTAACTTTTATTAATTTTTAGTAAATATTGGGTAAATCTTGAATATAACTTGAGTAAACTTAAGTAAATTTTTTATAAACCTTTTATAACTTTAATTTTTATTAATTTTGTGATAAATCTTAAATTTCTATATTTTTGTAATATTTTTATCGCTTTTTGTAATTTTGAAATAAAAAACTTTACTGCTTTTTCCATTTTTGAAAAAACAATAAGGATCAATATTTTAGTAAATATTTAAGCGCTTTCTTCCATTTTTGTAAAATTTCCTACAATTTTTATGCTTACTTCAAAATTAATAATATCAGAAAATAAAATTAGAACAATACAACCAACTATAAACATTTAATTATATTTTTTGCAAAATTTATTATGGTGTTGATCGAGTAAAATTCATTATGGTATCAATTGCGGAGTTAATTGGCTCTTTTTTTTTTCACCATATATCTAATTGTTGTGTCAATTAAGTAAGATTTATTATTTTTTAAAATTATTCAAATATTTAACTATAAAATTTAAAGAAAAGTTAAGAATTATTAGCGACGAACCTCTGTCAATAAATCTTTAAAAGATTTAGTGACAGTACTATTACGCTACGTTGGCTTTAATGAGGCCCACATTAACCGGTTACTTATTGGGAAATTGACACAATGGACGATATAAAAATGCCAAATATTATAAATATTAAGAGCAAAATATATTGTCACAACTAACAAACCATGCTAAAAAAAATTCTAAAATTAACAAAGCTAAAAAACTCATGTTTTAATAGTTGTCTATTAGCAATCTTAATTTTAAGCATGTTTAATCAGAATAATTTGGGACTATTTCATTATTTCTATATAATTTTGTGTTCCAAAGTTGTTTTGTTTCTTTTTATATATGCACTATGTATAAATTACATTAATGAATGGTCTAATTAACATCATTTGCCACATGGCTTTATCTCCTTTTATATATATAATTATTCATTTTATTATTAATTAAATATTATATACTTAATTTTACAAAATATTATACATTTAAAATTATTTAAATATTATATAAATTACATATTATCATATATGTAGATATATACAGTAGAATATAGTATATGATTAGTAAAAGATTTATAGTTATATTATTAAAAAAATAGTAAATTGATAGGATTAAAAATAATATTATCATATATGTAGATATATACAGTAGAATATAGTATATGATTAGTAAAAGATTTATAGTTAAATTATTAAAAAATGGTAAGTTGATAGGATTAAAAATAATAAAGTTTATCATAGGCATTAAATTACAGCTGTACGAAATTATATGTCGTATACGTAGAGTATATGTCAAGTATATGTAAAGTGTATGAATTAAAAAATTATTAAGTTATATTTTTAAAATAACAAAAAATTTTAGCAAACATATAATCTTAATTTCATATCTTGGTTATATGAAGATTATATTTATATTATATGCATACATGAATAATGATAAAATGTGACAAATGTTGTTTTCTTCAATTGGACTCAAATTTGAAATAAAAATAAAACAATTACGAAGTATATGTGAATTATATGTTATTTATATATTGTATAAGTTTTACATATTATTATCACTATCTTCTTCTTCTACTACTACTATATGTTAGTTATATGTATGTTTTATGTTATTATCATTTTATTATTAAAATGAAGCACATAAATAAAAAAATTATCAAATACAAAGAACTTAAACCAAGCAAAAATCCATACCAAAGTACAAAATAGATATAGATCTAAACCTATAACTACAAATGAAAATATGACCCATGTTTCCATCATAACCATTCAATTTCAAAGTCATCACTATACAAAGTACAATTTTTTGCTCATCCACTTGCATCTCCATCTGCAATCCCAAAAACATACCGACACTGTCTTCTTCAACTATTATTGCTTCGTAAACCCATGTCTTTTGCAGCAAAATGACATCAATTGAGGAAAAACTAATTATTTTTTAATATCATTCGCATAATAGAAAAACAAAGAAAGATAAAAGCAAAAATTGAAAAATCGATAAGGTTGCTATCGAAATGAATGGTTTAACATCTTAACGGATTGCACAGAAAGTGGCAGAGGAATTTGAAAGGATTCTATCTCAAGAATCGAATAATGAGTGAGAAATTGAAAAAAAAAACAAGAAAAAGTGGATTTCGAGTGGATTTGAAGAAATTTGAAAAGAAGAAAATCTAAGAAAATTAGGTTTTGTAAGACTGAAAATTAAGGAGAGAGATTGAGTGAACCACAAAATAAAGAAGAGTGGAGAGAGATTGCATTAGCCAAATATGTAAATAAATTTATCTTAATTTGTTGTTTTTGGGTTTAATGAAAGTATGTGATATTTAAGTAATATTGTTCTAAAACATGTCATGTAGGGTAATTTTCTCTACTTTATTCAACTCAAATTATATTATGGATTTAGGTTCATAGAGCATTGTGGGTCAATAGTCTATTATACATGTAAGAAACGGTGTCAATTTTATAAATAAAATAAATTTACACAGTTATCAAACGCACTCTAGCAATTTCGTTAATATTCATCATTCGATATTAAGAAAGTTTCATTATGAATAAAGTAAAGATACATTAATTTATTACTACAAAAATTAAAGAAATAATATAATATTCATTAAATAAAATAAACAATGCATCGTCCTCAAAATGATTCAATAAATTTATATCTACTGATCAAAATAAAAAAAAATAATATCCTTTAAATTAAATTTAAATTGAATACACAAATAAATTAATGAACTGTTACTGATAAACTAATGAACTTTTTACTAATAAACTAACGAACTTTTATTAATAAACTAATGAATATTTACTTTATTCTTAATAAATTTATAATTTTATAATAAATGAACATGTCTTAATAAAATAATGAACCTTCATTTTATTGCTAATGAATCTACAATTTATAACAAATGAATCTATGATTTTATAAGGTATAGTTTACTGATAATAAACCTATATTTTACAAGAAATAAACTTTTATTAATAAATTTTATTTGTAATGAATATTTTAATAATAAACTAATGAATATTTTTCCATAAACTAATAAACTTTTCTCAAGCGGCATGATGTATTTGATAATTGTATAAGTTTATTTTATTTATAAAATTGTCATTGTTTATTATACGTGTGAGAGACTCTTAGTTCATAATACTATATGGACTAAGGTCCATAATATAATATCTCTTTATTTAATGTAAAATTGGACAAAGGGTTTATAATTGAAAAAATGAAAACATGATAAGTATAATTGAAAAGAGAAAAAAATGTTAAGAGTTTAATTGAAAAAAAGGGGAAATTTTGAAACTTTTTTGAAGTTATCCCTAGTTTTTAAGCATTATCTTATAGTGATGATGCAAGTGCAACTCGCCCCTGATCTTTCCTTCTCGAAACTTAATGATGTAGGGGTGACTGTACATATGTTACGGTAAAATAGGATCTAATTTTATATATAGTTTTGTTATTGCAGCAAAATTATAAAATATTTTTTTATAATAAAAAATTTAAATATTTTATAATAAAAAATTTATTTAACTATATTTTTATTTTATTAAAATTATTTTCTACTAATTTTTTTTTGATATAAATAGCTGATGTGATAGATAATAATGTGTTATTAAAAATTTGATGTGACATTTAATCAATTACAAAAATTTATAAGAATGTTTTACTAAAATAAAAATATAATTAAATAAATTTTTTAAAACGAAAATTTTTTATAATTTTATTATAATAAAAATAAAATTTAGGTGAAATTAATCATATAAATGAGTGGCGGGCCCTCAATTCAGCGATGGCCTAATGGAACTGCTGTTGGAAACAGGTGACACCTCCTTACTAAAATTAATTATGAAACTTTTGATGAAATGTTTATTGGATCCCACATTGCGAATTTCGTTGATTTGATCTCTTCCCAACTATTATTCCTTTTTTTTTTAATTATTATTATTGTAAAATGTTGATTTTCTTAGTTTAATGAATATTTTAGTAATAAATTAATGAATATTTTTCCATAAATTAATAAATTTTTCTCAAGCGGCATGATGTATTTGATAATTGTGTAAATTTATTTTATTTACAAAAGTGTCATTACCTATTACACGTGTGAGAGACTCTTAATTCATAATGGTATATGGACTAGGGTCCATAATATAACATCTTTTTATTTAATGTAAAACTGGACAAAGGGTTTATGATTGAAAAAATTAAAACATGATAAGTATAATTGAAAAGAAAAAAAAATGTTAAGAGTTTAATTGAAAAAAAGGTGAAAATTTGAGACTTTTTTGAAGTTATCCCTAGTTTTTAAGCATTATCTTATAGCGATGATGCAAGTGCAACTCGCCTCTGATCTTTCCTTCTCGAAACTTATAATGCAAGGTGACTATATATGTTATTGGAAAAAAAAGGTGAAAATTTGAGACTTTTTTGAAGTTATCCCTAGTTTTTAAGCATTATCTTATAGCGATGGTGCAAGTGCAACTCGCCTCTGATCTTTCCTTCTCGAAACTTATAATGCAAGGTGACTATATATGTTATTGAAAAATGAAGGTTTAATTTTATATATGATTTTGTTATTGCAATAAAATTATAAAATATTTTTTTTTGCCATAAAAAATTTATTCAATTATATTTTTATTTTATTAAAGTTATTTTCGGCTAATTTTTTAATATGAATAATTGAAAAACTGATGTGGCAGATAATTATGTGTTACTAAAATTTGATATGACAGCTAACGAGTCACTAAAAATTTATCAGAATAATTTTAGTAAAATAAAAATATAATAAAATAAATTTTGTAGAATGAAATTTTTTTTTATAATTTTATTATAATAAAAATAAAATTAAGATGAAATTAATCCGATAAATGAGTGGCGGGGCCTCAACTCGGCGATGGCCTAGTAGAACTACTCTTGGAAACTGATTCACAGATGACACTTCCCTACTAAAATTAATTATGAAACTTTTGATGAAATGTTTATTGGATCCCACATTGCAAATTTTGTTGATTTGATCTCTTCCTAACTATTATTCCTTTTTTTATTTTATTATTATTATTGTAAAATGTTGAATTTCTATACATGAATTCAATACCAAAGTTTGAATCTTATTTCAACTTTTTACCATTCTTTATTATTTTAGAGCCCTAACACACTACGCATCTCCCTTCCCCCGCATTAGATGCCAGCCTTCCGCTTATGTTTTTCCCTTTTTAACACTCCACCTTTCCCAATACTCATTTGCCCACCATTACTTTATTTATTTATCAACTTATTTTTATATTTAGACAAATATTAAGAGTATCTTTTTATTGAGATTACGTTTTTTTTTAATTTTAAATAGTCATTTTATAAAAAAAAATTTGAATGAATTCTCCATATTTAAAATTTAGAGAAGAAAATGTTAAACTCCACTCTTTATTTCAATTGTAATTAATATATCTCGGCTTTCTATATATATTTTTTTATTGGTATATTTCTTTAAAATATTCCTCTTTGCTCATTATAAAAAATTATTTACTTTTTTTCAATAAATACTAATTTGTATGAGATAAGTAAATTGATGAGTAAAATATGAAGAGTCTATTGGATTTGAAAAAAAAAAGTTTACTCTATATTTAAAAATACTGAAAAATGCTCTTTAAAATAAAGAGCATTATTGAAGATACTTTAAGAACACTCTATTTTCCAATTTTATCCAAATACTTATTTTCTAATTGATTGATAAGGAGAGAAAATAAAAAAATATTTTGAAAAATTTCTCATTATCAACTAATCAAGAAATGAACGTTGACCGAAAAATAGAGAATATGCTTAGCATTTCTCTTGTTTATATTTTTAACAACCCACCTTCCTCCCTTCTTTTCTCTTACTTCTTAGAATCCTAATTGAATATATAGTTAATCATATTTTATACTTCAGTTTGGAATAAATTTCTAATAACCCTCCTGACATTTTAGCAAATAACAGCTAGAAATAAAATTTTAAAAAATTAACATGCACTTATTATTTGAGATAATGTCAATTTATTTGATATTTTACAAATTTCAAACACCGAATGCAATGCACAACATATTTTTTCTATGTTTGAAATGTTTTTTATGAAAACTTTAGGATTTCATATATAGTCTAAAGATCTTTTATAAAGATTTAGATTTCTATTCATTATCAACTATTATAATGGCAAAGCAACTAATACATTCAAACTTTAATCTTTCTAATTGGTTTCTCAAATGGTATTTTTATCAAATAATAGAGGAGTTTGTTATTAATTTTGTAAAAATTTGTTTCTATATGTCAAAATTAAAATCTCAAAAGATTATCAGTAATTTGTTGTTTAGTTTAAAAACATGTTGGCAATTTAATATTGGCGATTATGTGTAAACATTCAGCAATGGCAGATAGCTGTTTATAATTAATTTTAAAATCTTTAGTTTAAAAACATGTTGGCAATTTAATATTAGCGATTATGTGTCAGCGCACATTCAGCAATGGCAGATAGCTGTTTATAATTAATTTTAAAAGTATTCAGCAGCTTATATATTAAAATTAATTCTAATTTATGAAACGACAATTAATGAAAATTTAAAATGTTCAGTTTTTCATAAAAGGTCAATTTTTAATATTTTATAATTAATTTTAAAAGTGTTTAGCAACTTATATATTAAAATTAATTCTAATTTACGAAACAACAATTAATGAAAATTTAAAATGTTCAGTTTTTCATAAAAGGTCGTTTTTTACTATAAATTTTCAAAAATTGGCTTTTGAGAATTTTTTTTTTAATTTGGCTTTTAATTTTTGTCTTACTAAATACTAAAAAATTTAGGCCGCCACCCAAAAGCTAAGCAAAAGAATCATAGGTACTAAATTATTTAGACACTATAACAAAATACATTTTTCCAATACTTAGTTTTCAATTTTATTAAATTTATATTACCTTAATTATGCTTAGCTTTGAATTTATAAAGATTTAAGTGGACAAGAGTGCTACAGATTTTTTTAAGAGGGAAGCACAGTTGCAGTGCATCTTGCAAAGCATAAGGAAAAGATAATCTTCGATCTGTGTGTCATCACGTTTACAGATTTAGTTTAATAGTAGGTTTTTCTATAGTTTTCTAAGTTATTGGATATAATTGTTAACAACATTTGTTATTTTTTCATTTCATTTAATAAAGTCTTTGAACCCAAATAGATGATGAAAAACGTTAAGGTGATGCCAATCTAGTTGGAATCATTGTGTTCCTGATTCTTGGTCTCAAAATTAATTAAAAAAAAAAACTAGCTAAAAATTTTAGATTTGTTTGTCAAGTGTCCTAAAAGATTCAAACCTTTCCTCCCTTTGTTTGAAAAATTCTCTATACAAGAAAAAGGTGCTAGCAAAGTTCTATCAGCTAATATATAAAATTTATAAAAAATTTAAAAATTTCTAAGCAATGCAAGAATATGTATATATATTATCGAAGTTAAAAAAATATCAAAAACACTAATTACAAATTTTGAATTAATAGTTTTAGTCTAGTGATTATAACTGTGATGTTTTGAACTTGAATTTTCAGACTAATTTCTTGTAAAAATTTAAAAAATCCGAAACAAAGGAGAGAATAAAACCCCCCAAAAAAAATAAAAAATTCTCCATTATATTTCAAGAGTGCTTCAACATAAAGACAATACGAGTGCCACTATCAAGAGATGGTCACATTTTGTCCGCTTTGATGTCACTTTTCACTTCCTTCTATAACTATGCATCTTTTTAGATTTCTAATTAAAGATTTTTGAGTAATTTGAGGGAAAAAAATTGGTGGTTTAGATTCACCTTAAAGAATAATCATTGGCATGGAAAGGATGATTTTAATTAATTTGTGCAATTAATTTTTTCTGTAACAACGTAGAATTTTTTTTTTTGTAATGTGTAAAAATATATAATAATTAAAAATATTATAAATGGACATAACTAAGTAAAAATATATGCAATGTGGGAAAATATTTAAATGCAAAGAACAACAAAATTTTCAATATTATTTATGGTATTTCTTTTTTAGCTATAAAATGTTTGAATTGAAATTCATATTCAATGCCTTACAATTCTCATCAACATAATATACTATAGAGTTAAAACTTATTAATTTTATTGATGATACTAAAATAACAATGATAGCAATTTTAATTCTTAAATAAATCAAAAAAAATTTGCAGTTCCTAAAAAAAGGATTTTTTTTTTCCAGAAATATTTTGGTATTGCATTTCATCAACTTAAGATAACGTTATTGTAAGAATGTCAATAATAGTTTATTCTAAAAAGATAAATAAATTATTCATGTGGAGCATGAGGATAAGTCCAGTAAAAAGAGACGGAGAAAGAATTCCATTGGAATTTGATAACTGCAATAGGCAAGAGAATTGACAAAGAAACATATAGAAACAACAAAGAAAGACCACATGAGCACTTGCATATATATATATATATACTAGTATTTTATTAACACATAATTATTAGATATTGGACTCATCATTAATCACCATCTGATTTTTATATATATTTTTTATTAATTTGTTTCATCTTATTTGAAATGTTAATTAACTAATTAATACTTGAAGTAAATATAGAGCTATAATGTCACAACAATGTTAATAAGCTAACTTCATTTCAATATTAATAGAACTCTTATTTATATATAAATGCTACTGATGAGATACATATTTATCTCAAATATCAAAAATCATATATAAAATAGAAACATTGCATGTGATTATTAAATATTGGACTATTCATTAATCATCATTTGATTTTTATATAATTTTTTTATTTTTTATTAATTTGTTTCATTTTATTATGATATTTTATTCATAATGAATTATAGGAATACATGTTTCTCTCAAATTATAGGAGTACATTATTAAAAATCATATATAAAATATATGTTGTAAATATTTTACAATTATTTTGCTTGTCCTCCACATTCTCACTTTTATATATGTTATTATTTGATTAAAAGTTGAGAAATCATTAATGTGCGTTAAATATGATTATTAGATATTAGATTCATATTATAACTCATATGAAAATTATTTATTTGTCCTTTATTAATAGCCATATATAAAATAGAGGTAGTAAAAACATCCCTAATAGCCTTCTTATTTCACGATCATTTTATTTGTCCTCCTATTTTCAATCATCTATGTGCAATGTACGTAATTTTTAATAATTGAACTCATCATTATTAAACAAATAATAATAATATTATCCAACAAATTAATTTTAGTTACTTTTAATTATCATTAATTAAGTCACATTTAATTTAAATATTAATTATATTTGATTCTTATATTTTATATAAAAATAAATTATATTATATTATACACGTAAATTTTAAAAACTTAACTCATTATGTATATGATTAAAATAAATTAATTATTTGACTATATAAAAATTATTATAAAATTTTAACTTTTTAAATAATTTATAAGAATTGTATTCAGAATTTTGAAATTTATGTTATACATTATGTACATAATTATAATTTACTTTAGATTTACCATTATATAAATTCAATATGTCAGTGAAAACCATTGTTATTGTATTTTAAATGACAATATGATGTTATTTTTTTTTACCATGCGTTCCTAATATTGTTTTATTAAATTATTTTTTCTTTTTTTTAATATTAGTTATATATATATATAAAACATAATTACCTAGTCCTAATAAATTTGAACTTATAATTAATACATCTTGCATGTGATTATTAGATATTTAACTCGTTATTAATATAGTTTTGTATTTATATTTGATTTTTATATCATATTATATATAAAAAACCACGCCAAAATTATCTAGCTCATTAATTATCTTGACTATTATAGTTGTTAGTTTATTTACTATATATAAATTATTTTGTCTATTATATTTTTTTTACCGTGCTTTCCTAATATTTTTTTATTAAATTATTTTTTCCTTTTTTCAATATTAGTTATACTTTTTTATATTTAAAACATTGTTATTTAGTTCTAATAAAATTGTATTTCTAATTAATGAATTATTAATACTATTTACTAATAAATCAAATTATTAAAGGACAAAATTAACCCAATTAATTTTTATATATTTTTTTATTTTATTTTATTATGATATTTTATTCATAATAAATTATAAAAGTACATGTTTATCTCAATTTTCATTAAATTACTAATATCAATTAGTGTTTATACTCGCACACCATGCTACCCAATGCGATATTAAATAATAATTATTAAATTCTTTAGAACAATAATTTTAGATAAAATTTTCTTGAATTTGTAAAATTTTGGTTAATTGAAAATTCAATCCGTTAAAATAATTGAATATCGAAATCGATGAATAAATTGATTTAGATTTCGCCTTTTTGGCCTTTATGGGTCGATTGATCGGTCCATGCTGCTTCTCGTTCTCTTGTGCTTGATTTCTCTCGTAACCACTCAGAATTGTTAATAGCTTGACTCGTTTTGCTAATAGAATTAATTTCTAATACAGTTGGATTTCTAATTAATGAATTATTAAAACTATTCATCAATAAATTAAATTATTAAATAATAAAACTAATTATTTCACTGAAGTTGGCTTTTCGGTAATTATGCTTATCCCTCCTACTCCCATATATATATATATATTGTTAGGAATCAAATACAAGAAATAGGATATGAGAAATGTTAATTCAATATTCAAAATATAGTAGAAAATGGAAAACCATTCTGAGGCCTGTGTAGCACACAGTTTCCTTAAGACAAATTCGCCTCCTACACGGGTGTTTAGGATAACCGGCGTTTGTCTCCCAGGATACAACAGATTCAAGTAGTTGTTGAACACACAACACCTACTTACAACAAACTTTGCTTTGCCATAACCTCTATCACTTGAGAAGAAGAAGGAGAAGAAAGAGAGAAACAATCAAAGTATGATTTCTTGAACAACTTCAAAATTCAAGCATAAACCACCTATTTATACTAGATGGAGGAGACAATGGATTAATTATGATTAATTTCCTTTAAAGGCTGTCAATAATGCCTTTGTAACTCTCAAATAATTGTGAAATTAATCTTTGAAACATAAAAAATGACATTCCAAAAGACATGAAACTCAAAAGTCAATTCTGGAACAAAATCCACACGGGCGTGTGGATCCACACGACCGTGTGGATCTGCCTTATACTCCCCTGCAGGCAAAACGACACGACCGTGTGGATCCACACGGGCGTGGCAGAATGCCACCCGTGTGGATCAACACGGGAGTATTGCCAAATTTTCCAGAAATAAAAAAATAAATTGAAAAAATTGGGCTTGTTCAGGACCATGAGATTTTGGACCGACATTCGTGTACGCAGGTCGCGCACCTACGCATTGGCCCATCTCGACCCATGGATTTGCACCCCCCTTGCGCCTGAGCGCGCGAGAGAGAGCCTTCTATTCTACTTTTCTTACCCATGAAGAAAGCATTTCTATATATAAACACAAGTCCAACTTCAATTCTTAGTGATGTGGGACAAATTCTCACTCACTTTTCACCTTTAAATCTCCTTATCATGGAGCTTACTTTGAGCTTCAATTTCTATTCTCACATTTTCCATTTTGAGCATATGAATACATTAATTCATAGTCCTCATGTCAAGGAACATATATCCGGGTCTTTTTCCCAAAACCGAGTTGTGGGACCCACCCGAATAATCCTTTCAAAATGTCTCATAATCACATTTTTTCCAACAATATGTATGTTATATGCATATATGAATAATGATAAAACGTGACAAATGTTGTGCTCTTCAATTACATTTAACTTTGAAATAAAAATAAAACAATTACGAAGTATATGTGAATTGTATGGAGTTATATATACATTATAATTTTTACATATTATTATTATTATTATTATTATTATTATTATTATTATCCATTTCAAAGAGAATACAATTCCGTTTTTTTTTAGCTTAATATGAGGTAATCTTCCATTTCAAATACGTTCCCTTTTTTTCGTTTTGATTTGGAAGCCAGCTGTTGGTTTGGGAACAATTATAATAGAATAGTTAAGGGAAAATATGGCTTTATCAAAAATGTAATTTAGTTTAAATATTTGTCATGTTTGTGGTATTTTTGAAAAGTGGGTAATATTATAGTAATTATTTATTAAAAGTGCTACGTGGGGTCTTTTTCTCTAATAAATTTATAAATTGATTCAATAAATAATTATATTTATGATTTTATATAAATGGCATTTTATAATTGAACAGGGTGGGTTTGGTTCAGTTTTGAACCGAATAGAATTTAGAAAAATCGAATCGAACTCATTGTAATTTATAAAAATTGAACCGATTAATATTTAAAACTGATCCAAAATATTTTGGTTTGATTTGATTTGGTTTAATCGGTTTTGTTAACTAATTAATTAAATTTATATAAATTATTATTATATTTTTATCAATTAAATGGATTAGAACCAAATAACATAACTTTATTAATTATAATAAAATAAAATAAAATTAATTATCATAACTTTATCAAACATAATATATAAGTTAAAGTTATAATTAAATAATATAACTATAAATTAAGATAAAATAGCATAAATTATGATAAATTGATATAATTATTACTTCATCAACTACTATAATTATTATAAATTAAATTTAATTACCATAATTTTTTGAATTATCATAAATTGAAATCAATTATCACAACTTTATAAATTGGTATAAATTAAAACTAATTATTATAACTTTATCGATTACACCAAATTAAAATTAGTTAACATAAATTAAAATAAATTTTTATAGTTCATGACTTTATCTGACTATAAATCAAAATAAAATATTACAAATCAAAATTTTTTATCTAAAAATTATAATAAATTATTAAAAAAATATATATATAAATAAAAATTTGATCGGTTCGGTTTAATCGATTTTTAAACATTTAAAACTGAACCGAATAAACTAAACTTTAAATAAAAAACTGAACAAACCAAACCAAATCAACCGAAGAGCATTGGATTCAGTTTGGTTTTTGATTTCAATTCGGTTTTGCATACTCCTAGAACCGGGTTCATGATTCATGAATAAATTTACGGATTGATCCAATCAAAACCTATTATATATGCAAATGAGATTGGACATATTCTATAAATTTATTCTTAGTTCAAAAAAATAATTATAAAATGGTAAGAAGAAAAATCAACAAAATATGTATTAATTTATAATAATTGGTGTTATTAAATCATTTAATAATTATTTTCACTGTGATAGAGATTATGGGTTCAACCCTGACATTGTAAATCGAGATTAACAGTGGAAACTTACATGTTGAAATGTGAATTTTGTGTCTTCAATGCAATGAGAATGCCGGTTACTAGAATCAGTAGCATAATCCATGACATGAATACCTCTTGATTCTCTTGGGTGCAATGGGAAAAGCAGAAAATTTGATGGGGGAGAAGAGAAGAGAAGAGAAAAAACGATTTTTTCTTTATGTAAAATCTGTAAGAGAGACTTTTTTTTTAAAAAAAATAAGTTCCTTTTATATATATACTAATATATATAGGTTTGGGTTGGGTCAAGTCTACATTGGTAGCCCATTTCCACAAAACTCACAAAACTCAACATCTCCCACTTGCTTACAGTGGGCTTGGCTCATCCTAAAACATTATCCTAACAATTTTAACTCAAATGGAGAATTATTCATACAAGCGAATGGATCGTGCGACCCGAAGTATACAAATGGTGGGAACTCCACTACAAACCTAATCATAGGCCATACAAGAGACATCAACCCAATGATATAATTACTCTTGACAATATGCTTGTTTACCCCAAGTATTTTTCTTAATATACATGATCAAGTATCATTTAATCCCTCAAGAATCCATATTCAGATCACTCTTTCAATTACTTTGTATTCTAAGTTATTTCAGTTTTATCAAGCGAAATAACCCTGATTGGCGAATACAAGCAACGAGTGTATAAATAAGAATACTCTTTTTTTCGCCCTCATACGAATTAGATATGAATTAACTCACTTTTCTAGGAGTGTTCCATTAAGTCGAATCATCCCATGACTATAGGATACATCTTAAGATAGCCAACATTAATCCATCACATCATGATATAGTCAAAAGTCACAAAGGATAATTATATAAATTTTCGAAGATGAAAGAGTGTATGTCTCTCTCTTAATAATAAAATAAATAATACCATATAAGTTTTAACCTTGTCACTCTTAAAGTGCCAAATCTGAAACTTTTGTCTACACATTCAACAATGTTAAACAACAAGTTTCACACTCAACTTCCTCAAAATAGACACATGAATAGTGGGGAAGTCATTCATGTCGATTCTTATATATATATGAAGAATCTCATTTTGATCCTCATCAAGGTGACCTTTTTATTTAATAGTGTGATTAAATCCGCTACTATTGTATCTTAGTCATCTAAAATTTGGTCTCATCTTTACTCGCTCAATAGCGCTAAAGGCGATTACTCATGTGAGAGAGTCAATATAAGTCTATTGACGTACTTCATCGAGTTGTGCTAATTGGCATTTCCAACATATTCATATAATAGAAATAACTATAAAACTAGTGAATAATGAGAAATGCACTTCACATCATTACAAGTAAAATACAAATAGTCTATCAACATATACAAGTCGATTACATCCTATATAAGCCGATGGATCTCACATGTCAAACAAATGCATCCCTAGCTATTAGTTTGGTAAATGGATATGCTACCATTTTACTTGTAGGAATATATTTCAAGACCATTTCCTTTTGTGTGATCAAGTCTCTAACACAGCAATATCTAATCTGGATATGTCTGGTCTTTTAACGATATTTTGGATCCTTAATATATGTTAATGCATCTATACTATCATAATAAATTGTCACAGGTCCAGATGTTAACTTAAACAATTTTATGTGCTGTAAAAACCTTTTCTACCAAACTGTCTCTTGTACAACTGAAGAGCATGATATATATTCAGCTTCCACTCTTGATAAAGCTATATAAGATTGCTTCTTGGATTTGCGCTGATAAAGCCATATAATACTGTCATAATAAATTGCCAACTTAGCGCAAATCCTTCCTTCGGCACTACAGAACATAATTGGATATCTCAATATCCTTTAGACGGCCATCCAGTATTTTGAATCTGGATTAGAACAAAATTTGCTCACTACCCTAAAGGTGTAACAAATGTCTGAATGTGTGCACACACTGCATACATTAAACTACCAATAGCACTGAAAAAACTGTACTTTGGACATTATTTCGTTTTCATTAGATGTCTTGGGATAGTTATCAAAACTTAAGGCTCAGATTCTTTTGGGGTATCTTCTAACTTGCAATCATGCATATGGTAACACTCCTACATTTCCCAAATATAAGCCTCTTGAGATAAACCAGAAGGCTTTTTTAGAGATCCATAAGGATCTTAACTCTTAGCACAAAGCTAGCCTTACCTTTGTCTTTCAATTCGAAGTTTGATGATAACCATTTCTTTAACATCTATTAACTTCTTATCATTTCCAGCTATCAATATGTCATCGACATATAATGACAGAATTATGAAACCACTGTTTAAACATTTAGTATATGCCCAATAGTCTTCCTCCATTATCGTGAACCATTCTTTAACATGGCTTGATGAAATTTGAGGTTCCATTATCTTAATGCTTGCTTAAGACTATAAATAGATCTTTGATTCCATAAACTTTGCACTCTTATCTTTTTAGCTCAAAGCTTAAAGGTTGATCCTTATAGATCTCTTAATCTAGTTCTCTATTTTCACAAAAATAGTCTTAATGTCCATTTAATATAATTCTAAGTCCATCCATGCCACAATCGCCATGTCATAGTCACCAGAATGAGGCGAACTGATGCAAACCTGACAACAAGCGAGATTTTATCTTTATAGTCAATTTCCTCTTGCTGTGTATAGCCATTGGCTACTAATCAAGTTTTATATCTTTTAACTGTCCCTTCTGTCTTACGTTTAATTTTTAAGAAACCACTTTTTTCCAATGATCTTACAATCTGGTGGTAAATCAACGAAATCCCAAACCCAGTTATATTTTATCGAATCTATTTCCTTTTTCATAGCTTTAACCGATTCCTTAGCTTTAGAACTAGAAAGAGCATATTGTACTATCTTGGACTCTTAATTATCTAGAGCAATCATAAAAATCTCCCTCAATCTCAATATCGATGATAGGTAATTCTTTTACGGTTACTTCATCGATGTTGACATTGCTCATGATATTACTCTATAAGAACACAATCAGATAACTTTCACTCCTACTTGCTTCAGGAGGAGCATGATATTATATATCAACTTGCTTTGTCGGAACTAATGCACTATAATTGTACTTGCACTAGACTCACGATCTTCCATTTCATATAGTCAGAAATCTCCATTTATCTCATCTTTTTTAGGAGAGTCCTCTTCTAAGAAAATGACATCTCGTGAGTCAATTTTTGTTACCCTTCCATTTACATCTTTTAAAAAAAATACATATCCGTTGGAGTATCTTTATATGTTATAAAAATACATTTCTTCCCCTTTATACCAAGTTTCCCATATTCATGAGAAATATTATGGATATAAGTAGTACAATCCAATAGGCGCATATTACTTAAGTCATGCTTCTCACCTTTCCATAAATTGTATGAGATGGAATGAACATATTTTAATGGCACACGTTTAAGCATGTAGGTTGCAGTCAGTATTGTATTTCCTTCAAAGAAATATGCAAATTAGTTTACGCTATCATTGCCCTAACTATGTCCAATAAGGTTCTATTTCTCTTTTCTGCTACGTTATTTCTTTGTAGAGTCAAAGAAATAGTTAGCTATCTAGTTATACCCTTATCATCACAATAAATTTTAAACTAGTCGAATAAATATTCACGTCTTTGATTGGTAATCTACTATAGCGTATGAGGCAGTCCAATGCTTTAGACTTAAGGAAGAATCAAATAAACATGACCGTATTTGGTGAAGTCATTTGTAAATGTGATGAAATAGTGAGAGATATATCTTGCTCTCACATTTAGTAGTCCACAAATGCCATAATGAATAAGCTATAAAGGAAATATGACTTTCTTTTTGCTAAATGGTAATCTTGTTGTATTTCTAGCTAGGTAATGCTCACAAATAGGCAAATATATGTTCTCAAACAGAATCTAAAAGATCAATTTTTGCCAATCTTTCTAAGCGATCTTGTCCAATGTGTCCTAGTCTAGCATGTCATTTAATATCATCATTTAATAAAATATTACTGGAAACTGCTAACAATAAATATAGATTGATTCATATCCATAAAATAGTATCCAACACCATAAAACATATTAACAAATATCCAGAGTCATAATAAATTTCGACCAAAAGCAATTACACACAACCATATCAAGTATAATTATAAAACCAAGTCATAGCAAAGAATAATAATAAACATTAAATTTTGTCAAACTTCAAGAGCATAAGACTCGTCATGAAGATTAAGAGCGCGGCCTCCTAGCAACATCAACTTGAATCCCCTTTGAAATCCGACAAAATTTCATAAAGGCATATCAGTCTCTCGCTATGTGGTATGTCCAATAAAGAACAATTTTAGCCAGTATTAAATAACTGCTAACATATAATTCAGAGGGATAAATTTGGTCATAAAATACATTTGGCTCATTGCAATCACGAGTAAAGTGACCAGATTTCTCACAATTGAAGTAATTCATATTTTTGCCTTTTTTGCTTCCACGTCTATTGCACTTGTATTTGTTTCCGCTAAAATTTGCTTCACTATTGCCCTTACCCTTCTTTTTACTACAATCTGAAGCTCATGTGGAATTAGTTATATAAGCCTCTCCTTTGGGTTTATCAGCGAGAAGGCGATCCTCTTCAAGCTCAATATGTTAGGCAATATCAACAAACGTTATGATATTATCATTATGGGTAAGATTGACACACATGTGTTCCCAGACATTTAGAAGAAAGTGTATAACAGTTTGGACCTATTGCTCATCAATCAACTCAAGGCCAGCAGCCTTCAATTCACTTATCATATTGGATAGGACAGTTTGGTGCTACCTAATTGAGTTATTATGATTTTTCTTATAGACATCAAATTTCAGAGTCAACTGATGCAACCTAGTAGTTGAGGTTCCATTGAATTGGACCTCAAAAGCATCCTAAACTGCTTAGGATGAGCGCTGCTTTTCAAAGCATAGCATTAAGTCATTTCACATATTGCTCAGCATCAGTATTTGAGCAATTCTATCCCTATGCTTATAGGCTTGATATGCCTCCATATCTTGCCTATATTGAGCAGTGCTTCTATACTCATGCTCAACCATTGGTTGTGTGATGGTTTCCGGCATTTCTTGCTCTTCCAGGAGATACTGAATTTTGTAATGTCAAATATCATAATCATTATCATTCAGCTTATCTCCTTGATTTAAGTCAGCAACTATGAATTTTGTAGTAGCCATATTAATTATTTAGAACAATGATCACAACATACTTAGTACAATTCTTACAACAAAATTATTTCATGTTACAATGTCTTAAATTAGTCAATAATAACCTAACACATGTAGCAGAAATAAAAGTACTGTTACACAGTGCAATCAATTCCCACTAACATAGTTCAGTTATCATTATTTAATTTAAACATGCGCCAATCATCATATTAGGTTAGACTCATTTATCTTCCAACCTAATATTTTTCATAATATCACATGTATACAACTTGATATATTAAAACAATTTAAAGTATGCATTTTCTTCAATAAAATAATTTAACATGCTTTTTGTTTTAAATATTCAATATAAAATATACATATCAAATATTAGGAGAAAAAATACAATGCTACTACTAATCATCTCATGACATATTTATTTATCACTAATATCCATCAGATATATATAATTAATTTTCATGTAAAAAAATTTACATCTTTTGCACTTTTTAATACAAAAATGTTTCAAAATGTGCTCTAAAATTTTTGGAAAAATACTTATTAAATAGGAAATTAATTTTTAAGCAATTTAAAAAAAATTGCATTGAAAATGGACGTTGCACGCTTCAAAGAGAGACTCCTCATGCCCCCTCAGGAGCCTTCACACGTTGCCCACGCGCCTTCACGTGCCGGTTGACCTCTGTTGATCGCCACGTCATTGACATATGTCAAATGTGGACAAATAATAGATCGCCACATGTCCACGTGATAGAGACACATGTGCATGCCACATCAGCATCTTGACAGTGTGGCCTAGTAATATGGTGCCACATGTCCATTTCTACCACGCCATCAAGCCATGTGACGTGACACGCTGGCTCACCACGTCACTTCGATCCGGGTCTGCCATGTGGTATGGTAGTTCTCCTATCCCATAACCGCTCGTCACTCGCCACTGTCGCTAATGGTCATTACAAACCCCTTTTTTGTGTGTTTTCGATGGGTTTCTATGGATTTTGACCCAAAAAATTACCATTCAACACCATATGGACAGTGTTTAGGTATCAAAAACATAAATTGAAAGTGAAATCAAATAAAAATCAATTTCTCAAAAATTCAAGAATACAAATTCAACCTAAAACTTCAAAAATTTATAATAATTCGATCACTTATCAAAAAATTATGCAAAAATACTCATTGGAAAACTTGTGATGAGAGCTTTCCAACATGCCAAATATACACCATGAAACCTAGAAAAAATTTCTAAAAAAATTGAAGAAAATTCAGATTTTTGGTGAATTTTCATGGATAATGGCATAAACAACCTTGTAATCATGAATTCAAGCACAAAAATACAATTTCAGGCTCTAATACCAATGTAAATCGAGATTGGTAGTGGAAACTTATTGAAGCATGAATTTCGTATCTTCAATGCAACATAAATGCCGGTTACTAAAATCTGGAGTATAATTCACGGCATGAACACCTCTTAATTCTTTTGAGTGTAATGGGAGAAGCAGAAAATCTGATGGGGAGAAGAGAAGAGAAGAGAAAAAAACGATTTTTCTTTACATAAAATTTGTAGGAGAGACATTTTTTTCAAATAACTTCCCCTTATATATATACACTAATGTATATGGGTTTGGGCTGGGTCAAACCCACATTGGCAGCCCATTCCCACAAAACCCAACATGCTATTCTTTTCTCTAAAATATTATAATGTAATAAAATAAATTTATGAGTAATAACAATATCTAGCTATCTATTTATACATTAAAGTTAGGTGAAGTTTACTGATCATTAATGTAGTATGGACTGTAAACTCCCTAAATTGCATCTATGCTATGTGATATAACCAGAAGATTTATTTGATGATGCTATTATACACAAGCTATTCATAGGCTTAGCATTGGAGTTAAGGGCATACTGTGTTTGCTTTCATGTTTGATTGAATTTATGATTTGCGAAGGATTTGAATAGTAATTGATGTTTCAAGAATAGTCCAAATGTTTGTCTTTTGCTACCTTTCCTAGCTTGATTGATGCTTACATGTTTCTTTAATCTATCATTTACTTTTAGCCAATTTTGTACTACATTTGTAGTGCAACTGATATTTAGAACCATTAGATCTTCAACTTTTAATCTTAACTAATTGTAATTAACGATTGAAATTAAAAATTGAAGATATAATGGTTTTAAATGTCAATGCATCACAAATACATCTCTTTACCTTTTTGTCTATTCCTTTTTATGAAGCATCCTTTGGATTTGGTTTACATTCCATTTGGAATTTCAATTAGAATTGAGTATAGGCAATAATCAAGATGTGGCCTCAGCATTTTTGGACAGATGATGAATGAAGTTTATACTAACACAAGCTCAATAGTCATCAACAAGTTGGAGAAATTCTTAAGTAGATTGAGTCTACCACATTATTTGTAGATCAATCTAATTATACAATGACATGCATTTAATTATTTTATTTTCATTAGTTGATGTAAAAATAAAAATAATACAATTAAATATATATTATTGTGTGATTGAATTGGTCTAATATATTCAGCTTACCTAAAAAATTTTCCAACAAATTGTTGTCTAATGGATTACTAAAACCTAAGGAAAGAGAAATTTTTAGACAAACTATGTCTGCTAAGTTAATCATTTATTGACATGCATTTAATTATTTTATTTTCATTAATTAAAATAAATGCAGTATACATACATGTCATTTAATGAATAAAATAGTTTATGGATGATATAGTAAATATAGTGTACCTAATAATTTATGAAGGAAAGAATTATCTATATCTCATGACCACAATTGGTGCTAAAGGCAGTCACGTGTTTTTTTCCTTGATTATGTGATGCTTAGTAAATCCTTCTTATGACAAAATTTACGGCAAAGAGCTTTATCTTTATGCTTTGTGTGTATATATATATATATATATGGTTGTTCGTCTAGCTCTCTTTGATGCCTTCTGGAGTACAAGATTGCATAGTAAGGCTTAATCCCTTAGAATAGAGAATAGATTGATATATACGAAATTGAGCTCTTCAATTAGTCTATCTAGTGAACTTGATGCATTGTGATGCAATTACAATGTGACTCAAATACTATTTTTAATTACTATTTTTCTGAGGCTATATTATATATGTCATTTACGCTATACTTTCATACTATTTGTTTCATTTAATGTCTTAGTTTTGCTCTTCTCGACACAACGCGAAAACTACATGTTAGTATCATATAATCGAAGGTTTTGATCAGAATTTAAAAATAATAAATCAAATCCCATATAAGTGGGATTTATTTTGACATTTGCCATTAAAGAGAAATGAAAAATAACAGTGATAAAAAAAATGCATTGGCTATAGGAGTACAAGGGTCAAAAGGAGATAACTATTTTCTATTGTATAGTTCATAGTTTATTGTAACTTCCAATGAACGAAAAATGCATGACAATCAAAGGGATGAATTAAAGCATCATGGCAGCTAAAGTCTTCAAATTGAAAGGCCTAATGGTTGAGTTGTTTCCACTCCATAAGAACTTGGAGGTGAGCTTGTAAGTATGCTCTGATGGATGGAAATAATCCCAAAACAGGTAATTGCTACTATTACCACACATCTTGTAACCTTCTTTCCCACATTGCACCTGTCCTCCTAAATCCCCATCTCCACAACATGCATTTACTACATCTCTAAATCCTGTTTCATCACAAATAATCTCATAAATTTTCGAAAAAAAAACTATTTTTTCTTAAAAACTATTTTTCTAAACGCAATGGCAAAACAAAATTTACCATAATGTGTGGGAATGGCTCGAAATCGTTGAACAAGGTCATAAATTGCACCATAAACACCAACTGCACCAGGGTACTTTGTGTTAGTGGACATGTCTTTGACCAAAATTTCCAATCCTTCATTGTATTTCTTAACCATCATATTCATCTTCCCATAACATTTATTAGTAGGTGCATCTGGCAAGAGGGCTCTGGCCGGAACGCAGCCCACCGGACCTAGCGAAAACACGGCAATCCGGCGAGCACCCAGCTTGTAAATCTGGTCTATGAAATTTGTTGCCTCTTTTATCATGGTCTCAACGTATGCATCAGGATCAAGTGCTGGGGTGCCAAATGGGAGAAAATAGTTAAACATGTCATTTGATCCTGACTCGAAGAAAAAGATGGATTTTTCTATTAGGGTTTTATCAATATGGTTTTGTTGAACTAGGGTTTCAAATTGATGCAGCTGCTCCTGAATTGGTATGACTCCCTGCTCAAATTAATTTGACAAAGAAAAAAAATGTGAATATCAACTATGTATTGGAAAATTTGAATATTGTAACTTATGTAACATGGATATGGATATGAACAAGGATATTCAAAATTCTGACCTGATTGATCTATTTCTAATTTTTATATGATTGGTTTTCAATTAAACTGGTTCAACCGATTAACCCGAATTAAATTTTAAAACAATTAATTTTTTTCACTTCTTAAAAACATATAAGAATAGTTAAAATTATAATTACCAAATCCTGATTTGTAGCAAGTAGAACACCACTGCCAGCACTGGCAAAGTTGATACCATTGGATGGATAATCCTTCCTACTTCCGTTCACAACTGCCATTTGTGCCTCTAGGTACGGCTTTTGAAATTCTATTCCAAGATATTGTGCTGCACCCATAATAATAATAATAATAATAATTCCCCAAAATGATAAGAGTTTTTTCACTCTTAATTAGAAGTTTCAAGTTTGAATCCTGAATATGAAACATCTTTAGGGTACAAATTCAAATGAATGAAACAAAAAATAATAATATTTCCATCCATAAATAGTGGCGGAGCCACATTCATTTGAATGTGTATAATTTTATCCCCTCAACTTTTTAAAATGTATATAATAATATATAAATTTATATTATTTTTTAAGATTTGTCCCTTTACATTTAGACTTTTGGATGTTTGCACCCTAATCAATGTGGATTTAGATGCAAATGAATTGGAAATGTTTATAAAAAGAAATGAAGAGAGAATGGAATACTCACAAATGAAGTCGACGACAGTTCGACCATTAGTAAATCTGCCAGTGGGATGGTGGAAAAAGGTAGAACCATAGGGTGGGAAATCAGCCTGAGCACTGCAATTCTTGTTGAAGTGGTTGTTTCCAGCATCAACTATTGAGTCTCCAAATGTGAAAATTGCTTCCACTTTCTCTGAACTAACTACCCATCCATAATACGTGAGGACCAACACAACTCTCACAAATATTTTCTCCATTTACAAAGTAATTAATTAATTTGAATTGTAAGAACAACCCCTAATGGAACCCAATTATATGGGAAAAATAAATGGGTTGTATTCGTTTGATTTTTGTCATTTTATGTTTCTTTTTTTTTAAAAAAATCAGATAATCTAAGTTATTTGGTAGACTTCTAATGTTTTCAACCAAATGAATTACAAGTGATTTTATAACTTAATAAAATTTTAATTCATGTTTACATAAATTATCTTCAAAATATTTAACTAAATCATAGACTTATAAAGGGAAAAAAAGATTTATTATAGGATATGTTAATATTGATTAATGAAAAATATCAATAAGTTTTAACTTAATGGTATTAGTTTGGTGATACAAGCCGTAAGATTTCGAATTCAAAATTTTCGGTTGGACTCTTTGTAAAAAAAAAAAAAGAGAGCATTTGTCTTCCTTAATTTTTTAAAATGCATATAATAGTATACAAATTTATACTATTTTTAATATTTTTCATTCAAAAAAAATATATTTACCCCCTTAATTCAGAGTTTCCCTTAAAAAAATAATTTTGTCCTTCTAACTCTGAGTCATGTTCCACCATTGAATGAGAGTGGATTTGAGAGAGCAAATTAAGGCAAAAGATGAAACAGAAAGTAGATACTTATATATGCTTTTGCTTTTGATACGGTTAGGAAAGTTCATAATTGATTTGTCGTTTTGCTCTAAAGCAAATGTTTATAGTTATTTTTGTGCGGTTTCTTTGGCTTTCATAACTATTTCACGTCCAACGACAAGTAGGCTGATGCTGTAGTTTTTACTTTCTATAGTGATTTACCCTTATATAATGATAAAAGCAAAAATAACGTAAGAAAAAGTTCTTTTTTTTTTCCCCAAAAAATTATTATAATTTAATTACTTCCTTTCCTCCTAAAAACAAAGGCTCACCCAAGGTTAAATTTTTTGCCCGACCAACAAACCTGAAAAGAAATAACGTTAAAAGTTAGAAATTCCACCAGATTCGAACAGGTGAAGTAAAATTTTTAATATGTAACATATTTGATGCTTATACAATATGCAGTGTTGCTCTGAATGGATAGTTTTATAATGAATAGATGAACAAACTGGCTCTTTAAAAGAAAATTGATAACTCGCTGCTGATGAGGATTATAGCAAAAGAAGCGATTGGGATTTGCTATTCTACTGAGATTATCTTCATTTGGATATGGGGACGAAACGTTCATCAACTTCTAGTGGCCTTCTTGACTGCAATTCTAAAAATTATTTAGTAGTCTTACTTTACTGGCATGTTATAGATGAATACCATTTTCGTAATACCTTCTCCGGTTTCCTCTCATACCCTGACAAGAAAATGGATTTGTCCAGGCTTTCACCAACCAATTCATATTCACTACCCCTATGATTGTGAAAGCCTTCATAGGCATTCCAATCAAAATAAAAACCACAAGATAATTTCCCCCACAATAATTATAATAACATGAAAAGAGGGAAACATAGAGACCTGATGGTTCCATTGCATTGTATGCACACAACTACACAAGTAATATCCTTGCCAAATTCCTCACCACAACCAAAAAAAAAAAAGTAGAAGCCTTTCAACCACAATGAAACAATGCTACATATTTTCACAAACTAACAAGCTATGTGCATCTCAAACTTCGAACGATAACTTATGGATTCACATTGAATGGTACAAAAAGATTATGTAAGATCATCGGTCATCTATTCAGGGTGATTATGCTGTGCAACCGAATTCAAAATCTAGCTAAAATCCAATCTATATCCACCAAGGATGTAATAGAGAAAATACTGCACCACAAATTATTAAATTACATTGCCGGAAAAAAAATGATAGGAACTGCACAATCATTGCTTATAGTAGCCACTTTGATAGGAAGGAGGGTATTGAGAAGGAACAGTGTAAGGAGGTCGAGGATGAGACCCAGGCTGCTGTCCATAGGCATTGTAGTATGGGCCCCGCCACCCTGGATAGGCAGGTTGGCCATACTCCTGACCTGATGGTGGCTGTTGTTGAACTGGTGGAGGTGGGTAAGAAGTGCCAGGACCAGGAGGAATATGGTAAGGAGGTGGCTGCTGGGAAGTGGTATAAGGGGGAGGAGGATAAGCATATCCAGGCATTGGTGGCTGCTCCGGAGGCTGAAAGTAAGGTGCCTGGGGGTGAGCATGTGAAACATTTTGAGGATCTGCTGGAGGCTGTGGACATGATCTTGGAGTTTGATGCGCATGGTTCACTGCAGGGTAGTTGTAAGAACCTGAGTTTTTGCGATCCTGAAAACTCAGACCTGCCATTTGTCTCTGCACATTTTCAATCATTTCTCGGCATTGGATGTTTCTGGTCATCACAAAATCACTGCACTGCTGTTTCACATTGGTGATTGCGTCCTGTTACAAAAGGTTTTATTTCATACATAAATCCATCGTTAATATATGATTCAGATATACAACTCAAAACTAACAAAAAAAATGTAATACATACGATCTCAATATCAAGACATGAAAATTCAAAATGTACCAAAAGTTTCAAAGAAAAGAAATACTCAACTTAAGTACAGGAACTTAAAAACTGCAGCTACAACAGCAATTTACCTGAAGAGTTACATAAAACTTCAATCCCTCATTGATATTCTCCTTTATTTCTCGATATTTTGCTATAGCAGCCTGTATTTGCTTATAACACTTCTCACGAGATGCTGAAACAAATTGGGGAGCAAAAATTTGTGTCAAACGAGGTGTGTTCCTTTATAATAGGACTATGCATGCAAAGTCATCATTGAACCAACAAATATTATTTTGTAGAGTCAAGTTGAGGACATTTGAGGATGAACTTCCATCAAAAAAGTCGAGAGAAAAATCAATCAACAAAGAACATAATGTTATCAGAACCGAACCAACATAGAAACCCGAAGTTCACCTGCTGGTACAATATTTGACCCATTTTTCAATAACTTGAAAAAAAAAAATCCATAGAGCGAACCTAAGAGCATCTCTAACATCTTTAGTAAAATAATGAGTATCTTAAAGCAATTTTAAATATAGAAAGTAAAAAGCTTTTTACAAGTCCAATGGACTCTTTATATTTTTACTTTATTTCATACAAATTAATATTTATGAAAAGAAAAATATAAATGATTTTTATTATAAGGAAAGAAAAAGGTATTTTAGAGAAATACACCAATAGAAAGAGAGAACATGCATAGAAAGTTGAAGTGTATTAATTACCATTGAAACAGATAATGAAGTTTGACTCTCTAGATGTAGAGTCAAAGTCACTCTCTGTTCTAAATTTTAAAGATAGAAAGTCCATTGGAAACCATTTTTATAGAATAACTCTTTAAAACAAAAAACATAACCCAAATAAACAATCCATTGAAAATGCTCTAACAAATTAAAGGTTAACCTTTAGTTGACTTGAGCATTAAAATTATGTTCAGATATTCGCATAAAAGACTACAGTATTACAATTCAAAAATTACTGAATCAAATAAGCTATATACAGACAATTATTAGAGAAAGAAAGAAGAAATAATTTATAATTTGGGGGGTTGAAACAAACAGTTTGATTGAAAACTGAGCACCCAATGCTAGTTTTTCCCTCTTTTCTTTTTGCATTTTACATGAACCGAATCAATTTCAGCCATGCCTAATAGTTCAACAGGTTGAGTGAAAACTCAGTCCAATTCTTATAACTGTGTTGTAGTGGATAAAAAACTACGATGTCATTGTCAAACAGAGACTATGAGCCTTAAAACTCTAGCGTGGAAAATTTATGGCAGCAACTACAAATATAGTCATAAAGAATCAGGAAGATCATTAAGCCATCTCAACACTGTACCATTAATAACCCAAAACAAATCCCACATCATCACTTCCTTTAGCTAATCCCTGTTGCATGACCTTTTTTCATAGTAAAAGTAATTGACTAGAACGTTGCCAACCATCTTTTATGGATACACTACTTTACAGTATTACGAAAAAGCCATATACTGGATATCTATTTCAAAAGCGCCGGCGTCATTAAAGGATTCCAATAACACCAAAACCTCACATAAATTACACCAAGCTTGTATGCCCATGTTTTATGTAAGAAATTTAAGAGGGAGGTAAAAAAGAAAAGGTAGGCTAAGACCAGATCACAAAACTGATACTCATTACATTGATGTATGTGAAAAATGTTAACACACTTCAGTGAACTAAACAAGAACTTGCACTGAGCATGTTCATGCATTCAAGTTCATGCAACATAGATGAGAAAAACCATCATCAGATCCTGAAAAAGATACTTATCACCAATATCAGACAAAGTGAACCATTGGAGTCAAATCCACAATTTCTTATGCCAACTGAATTTCCATCAGACCGAGTTCTCTCATTCAAATCATTGACACTGATATTTGCAAAACTAAACACTCCAGGTCATAATTTCAAATATGAAACTAAAAATATGCTACATTATAAGATCCTATATATCGCTCACATGCTCAAAGTTTGCAATTATGCTGGTTAAAGTAAATGATAGACTTGATAGTCTACAAAACATCCCCAATCCCAACACAGACAAATACGCACTTAAGCAAAAGACACATTGACAAGTAAATAAAATGCAGGCTTAATAACATTGTTGCTCAAGAAAACTCCTTCTCTGAAACAACAAGAAATCAATACCTACCTTTGTAATCATCAAGATTGAAGACAGCAGAAAATTCCTCATTTTGAGCCTGTATACAAGAACCAATCTTTAATTATAGGAACAGAAAGTATTCTAATGACAAAACAACAATTTGAAGGAAAGCTTCCATGGAAGCAAACTAATTTATTTACAGTTCAGATCTAAGATGCAACTGGAATCATATACAGGGAATCATGAGTAACAGAATAATATCAATGAAAACAAACTACATAGAATATAATAGTGTCCCGATTCAAGTATGTATTTATATGACCAAAACCAGAAGAAACCTGAATTTCCAACAATAGTTGTTCTTGTGCCTCAATATTTTGAGCTATGTCCGCACATATCTGATCATATTTTGCTATCTCTTTCCTAAAAAGATCGTCATAGGACCCAGTGGATGTCATCAACTTTGGTAGTATGTCATCCTGAAATCATAATAACATCAGCTAAAATTCAGAACAAGAGAAAGCAGCACTCAAAAGCACTGGCACAGCCAAAGCTTATATTAGAAATTTACATAATAGTGGAGCCATTTACATCCCACATAGTGAGAATGTGGACAGTGTGAACAACAGCAGCATTGTACTCATTACAGGAAAATGTTCAAGTATGATAAAATGATAGGCTTCTATCTAGCACATTCACCAGACCAGAAATAAATCATGATGTGAGAAGTTGGTAACACATCATATAAACGAGCCACATATGCATGCCGCAGTACCGAGAAACCCCAAGAAAATATACGAGCCAAAATCTACAACATCTTCAATAACATACAACCAATAGGAGCACTGATATTAAACAAGTAGCCATGTGCATTATCTTAAAGCATCATGGGGCTAGGCAATGTGTAATTAATGATAAATTGCAATAGTAAAGAATCTAAATAGCACAAGAACAGTTGGAGTGCAATAATAAGTGGCCAAAGAACAACATCAGTAAATACTTCTGCACACCTTTCTTTTCATCTCCTTGAGCATATCTTCAAGACCTGCCCGTTGAGTACCAAGAATCTCCAATTGCCTCTGTATAGTTCAATTGCAAACACTTTAAGTTCTACATAAAGGCAATTCATATCAGAACTCCAGAAATAGAATTCATCAAGGACCAGGATTACACCTTTCATCATTTTTATCTTCCTCAGCTAACAACCCATTCACCCAATTTTTCTTAACTACAAATATTGTCACATATTAAAGTTTTTATTAATATCCTTCTATTAGACCTATGCATATTTAACATGAGATAACTAGAATTCAGTTCAAATAACAAAATATTGCTGCGCCTTCTAATTAAATCAATTCCACCATTTCAGAAGCAAATATACTTCCATTTATGATGTCAAAACTGTATTCTTAAGAATGAACCAAAAAACAGCCAGATCTGCCTTCAAGATTAATTTTAACAAAGATTCACATTGTTGACACTGGAGATCATCAAATTAGTTCTGTAAAACTAATATATGTTCCTCGCTAAAGCCTGCACCATTAAATGCAATATGCAGCGAACTAGCAACAGATGCTGGAACAAGGCTTATAATCTTAAAAAAAGAGTTTCTACAACATGATGCAGGTAAAGAATCCAATTTACCTTTCCTCCTCCTTCCCCTTTAAGAAGCATGATCCAAGAGAAAAATTAAAAAAAAAAAAAGATATGCACAAGTGCAACTCCAAACAATCATAAAGTCTAACAATGACAGAAGAACATACCAAGCTTTGCTTCAGGGACCCCACTATGGCATCTTCATTGGCATCCAAAGACATTATTGGCCTGGCCAGAGTTGGAATAGCAGATTCAATCTGATAAAAGAAAAAGCATATGAAATTACTAAATGGATAGAACTCCAACGAAAACGAAAGTTTTGTACCTTCTATGAACAATATCTTTTTTCTGTATAGCAGTAAATTTAAGAAAAAAATTTGGTACTCAATAAATGTTTGTAGGATTTTTAATGCCACAAATGGTAATTTTATTGGTTAATCAATTCCAGTCATATAGATCATAGGATAAACAAGAAGGGAACAAGATAACTACATGCAAAATCCCCAAAAGCTAAAAGATAGCTAAGAAAAATAATACTCCTCTATGAAAAACATGATAAACAATTGTTTGAGAGACATACAGGTCGTCGATCAAGGACTGCCATGAGTGCAGAATGATCCCTCACTGAACGTTCAATTCTGCCATCGCTATCTGCAGCTTGCTTTAAGTTAGCTGCAAATCTATTTAACCTGTCCTGCAAGGTCTTAGTCAAAGTGCTGGACTGAGGCCTAGTCCATCGAGTACCAAATTGGCTTCTAAATTGGGCATCTTCTGCTGCTTCTTTCTGCAAAAGCTCCTCTATCTGAACCAGCAACTCTTGGTTCACCCTTCTCAAGTCCCTAAGTTGCTGTAACTCAGCTTCCAAACCAGCTGGGCCCCCACTGACCTGTACTGCTTCCACATCTTCTTTAAGATCTGCTGGGAGAGTAAAATTTCCTTCCAGAGCGAAAATTGAATCTGGTAGGTCCATTTCCTCAAGCCTTACTCGCGCTAGCTCACTGCCTTGCTGTAATTTCTCCGCCTGTGTTCTAATAATGTCATCAACCATTTCAGTATACCTTGAAAGAGCCTTTGCACTGCTGTCAGGAACAAGACTGGCAAACATCTTTTCCTTACTTGCATCTAGTACCTCATTCATTGACATTGGCTTCACCATTGAAAATGCTGGAAGAGGAGATAAGGAACTTGGGGAAGGAACCCTCATGAGATAAACTCTATCATTTTCCTTCAGAGCCCTTTCTAGGTTGCGATTGATACTAGCTTCCAGCTTGGTAGTTGCATCTAGAAGCTGCACTGCTGCCCCCTTTAAATTTTTCTTTGCCTCAGCTAAGGCATTAACCCCACTCCTCAATCTTGCAATTTCTTCTGCAATTTCTTCTTTCTCATGCAACTCCAAACCATATCTATAACAAGCTTCAGCATAGAATAGAGCTGCTTTCAACTGGACATGAGCAATCCAAGGCTTGTCGAAGTGATCCTTCAGAGGAGAAACATTAAGTGCTGCTAATGCTTCTTCATAGTATAGACCAACCTGCAATCATTTGCATGCATAAGAAATAATACTAGAAAACTACTTCACAGTAAAAATGATATTGCTACATACAATTCTGACTAAAAAGTTAACGTTCATGACATAGCTCCTACATTTCTCAGTGGTTATATCATATGTGATAAGATCACTTGAACAAAAGGACTAGTAACGCATAAATTAATATGCAAAGCACATTCCAGCAGCTACAATAACTTCTGAGTACATTATTCCAGTACAAGTGACACAAAGAAATCACCATACAACCAAAGTCTAAACGGTTAGACCAATGATCCATCCATCAGTATCAGAAGACACAGTGTTAGAAATTTCAATTCGTCTGGATGAAAGGTAGGAAACGGTAATTAATGGTAGCGTATAGAAAGGTAAGAATAGGAATGGAAGGACTATATTTCCATTGTTTGGGAGAGTAATAAAAAGAGAGTGTAATTAAAGGAAGGGGAAAGAAGAGAAGGATAAAATTGAAAAATCATCTTAATTGATAATACTTCCCCTTCCCTACACCTCAATTTGGAGGGTAGCAAATATAGGATAAATGGAGGGGAGGGAAGGGTAAGAGCTACCCTTCCTTAACTTTCCTTACCTCTTAAATTTTAATTTGTCTTCCTTTTCAAACATGGGTAGGAAGCTACCCTTCACTACCCTTCCCTCCCCATCATCCAAACAGAGCCTAAATTGTTTAGAAGTTCACCGTTATCATCCACAACCAATGAATTTATCGATCACACATTTAAAGGAAAAAGAAACTAAAGAAAAACACTAACCTGCCTTGCGATCTTCGCGCAAACGCCTGGAGTACTTCCTTTGGCAATGGTATTCTCGAACACACACTCCTGAGCTTGAGCCAGCATCAGTCTCTCCAACATCCCGGAGCACTCCACGGACACATCGACGGTGGTGCTCGACCCCATCGACGCCTTGGTGGCAGCATTATCCCTAAGAAAAGCAAACGCCCCGGCAGCAGCAATAAAGGCATGGATAGCCTGCCGTCTACCCTCTACGGTGGTTCGATCAAAGGAAAGCCCAATCTGACTATAAACAGCCCCCAAATTAAAAAGCACGGCGGCTTTCTCCAAATGGATATTCTGCTGGGAAGCTTTGTGCTTCTGCTTAAACGCGTCGTACCATACAAAGGTCACCGTATTGATGTGATCTTTATCAGGAGAAATTGGGAAGCGAGTCTCGATTAAGCAAAGGGCTTTGAAGTAATTCTGGAGAAGGTCACGGCGGGAGGTCGGGGAAGGATCGGATTGGCGTTCAAGGTCGGAGCGATACTCCTTGAGGGTCTGAAGATCATGTTCGAGATTCTGTGCCTCGCGTTCGGAGTAATACATGGCGATGTAGTTGCGGAGTGGGCGGTAGAGGTCGAGAGAAGTGGTTTTCTTCTCGTAGATTGCCAGCATGATATTGATGGTAGCCGCGGCGGAGGATTGGGCGGCCATGGGGTGGAGATTTGGGGCAAATTTTCGGATTAAGGTATAAATAATCAGTTGAGGAACAGTGTTATGGTGAGGAGAAAGGTCGTTTGGTGATTGACTCGGCAAATGCAATGCAATTTCGGTTTTTCTCGATTGAACATAAATTTCATTATTACCCATTTTTATTGACGGCATACCTATAATATAATGTTGTACTGATCTGATTATATTTTTTTCAATTAAGTTTTGCGGAAAATAAAATTTTCATTCATAAAGGCTTTTGGCTTTATTTTATATAAAATATTATCTGAGTCAGGGTGCTTCTATTTGCTGGTCCATTTGGCTTCATCGCAATAGATTTGTGTTACAACATGTTGATCCGAATTCTATTCTTGCAGCAGCTTGCGCTGATAAAATATATACTAAATATAATACTAATATTGTTCTTCAGTTTGAGCCATGCTCAGCTTCCATGGCAATGTCCGCCTCAAAACTTTGTTAAAATTAATTGCGATGGCGCATGTGACGGAAAATCCACGGATGCAGTCTACGCATGTGTCATTCATCGGCTAATTTTACCGACAGTCACTCAAATTTGTATTTGTAACTAAGCTGCTGACGTGGTGTCATTGTTTTGCTACATCATGTCACGTACAATGATACATAAGCAAAAAGTTCCACATCAAATGCCTAGGTGGATGAAATCAACTGTTACTCAACTTAAATTATAGTTACAATTCAGTTAGGAAAGAAAGTTTTGTAATAAAAAAAAAAATACTTGAATTTTTAAGTACAATGGAATTGAAAAATAATTTATTTTTAGACTAAAATGTAATTATAGTATAAGTTCAATAACTATTAATAAAATTAATATCTACGTGACAATATTATGTGGATATCTGACTTGACACTTAAAGTCATGTATCAGTATTTATGTGTCATCCTATGTGGTAAATTCGGTGCCACATCACAATCCACTTCCATAATCTAGTTGTTGATTCCATCAAAATTGGCATAAGTGATTTTTGTGGGAAAAAATTCATTTAGTAATTTTTATGAAAAAATAATTTAAAATTCTTTTAACAAATAATATAAAGCTGAGTGATCGCCAATAAAATTAACTTGTCATTCATATAAGAAGAGTTTACACCGTTTATCGGTTTCCAAAAGTTTTTTTTTAAATTTATTGAGGCTATCTCCGTATTTTCATTGTCAATTTATCTATTTTCATTTTTTATCGATTTTTTCGTTTTTCTTTTCAAAATGTAAAAATTATTGTGTATTTATCACTTTTTTTTTTCATTTAATTGGTAAAAAAATAACTTTTTTCTATTTTTTAAACATAGATTAAGATTTTAATTAACTTGTATGACCACCAACTGTCCTTATATATACATTTATTTATTTTTAATAATTGTTTAATTAGTTTACTTAGGAAAAAAAATATGTAAACTTATATTTAATTAACTTAATTAATAAAGTAAATCTTGTAAACTTGTATTTAATTAAGATTATTTATTTCGGTAAACTTTTAGCTAGATATTTGATAAATTTTGAGTAAATTTTGGATAAACTTTTTTTGCAATTTTGGGTATTTATTTGGTAAACTTAGATAAATTTCAAGTAAACTTTTGGTAATTTTTTAGTAAATTTTAATAAATCTTGAGTAAATTTTGTATAAATTCAATTTTTATTAATTTTCTTGTAAATATTTAATATAACATGAGTAAACCTTAAGTAAATTTTTGAATTTTTTTTTTGTAACTTCAGTTTTATTTATGGTAAATATTGGATAAACTCTATGTAATTCTTGAATAAATCTTAATAAATCTTGAGTTGTGTAACTTCAACTAAGTGTGTTTATGGGTCGGATTGATACAAATTAAACATAACATTCAATCCAAACAATTTGTGGATTAAAATTTTTTTCATCAAACTCAATCCACAATTGCGTATTGGATTGGATTGGTTTGCAATTTAATTCTATATATTTTTTTACATTTGTTAATAATAACATTAATAATTCACAAATAAATATCTATAATGTCCCACAAATATTTAATTCACTACATAAAGTACTTAATATCAAGTTATATTATAAAAATTACAATAGAAATTTTCTAAAAAAAAAAAATACAATAAAAAATTATAATCAAATTGCTTCATTGAAACTCAATAGCACAAAAAATTTAATATAAATGAGACCGCAACAGTAAAACTTACAATAAAAATAAATACAAAAAATTTAAATTTTTTAGAGTTGAATTAAACATAAAAGAATGTAAAAAGGGAAGTGTAAACTATTGTCGAAGAGAAGTGAGATTGCAATTGGACATTAGGATTTATAGAAGGGAATGTAAGTATTATATATTTAGTATTTTTCTAATAATATTAAATATATTACAATTTTAATATATAAAATAATAAATATTTACTATTTATAAATTTCAAAATAATAATTTATATTTAACAATTTTTTAAATTGTTGTAGTGATTATATTATAAATTCAAAAAATATTAGTTTAATAATATTAATTACATTTTTATAATGATTATATTTATAAAATATAAGAATTATGCATTTATAAATAATTTATTAATTTTCTTATTATACAATATATTTTTTATAAATAAATATAAATTTACTTTTTCTTTTTTAATAAGATATTAATAAATCTAAAGATATATATGATAGATTATAATTTAGAAAAATTTATGATTTCAAATTTACATTATCAATATAAATATAAAAAATTAGTATAAATTAGTATATATTTATAATATTCATTATACATATGGATTGTGAATTGGTTTGTAGGTTTAAATATAAAAAATTCAATCCAATTCATAAAATGCAGTTTGAAAAAAATACAAACCAACTGTAATACCCACTAACTAGGGTTTAGTCATTTTTCATGAATACATAACACATATTGAGGGTAATTCGGTAATTAAAAGTATATATAAGTTAGATTTAATGTTATAATTAAGGTATATTGTATATATAAGGTATATTGGTCGATTTTGGTTTCAGTTTCAAGAAATGAACGAAATAAATCAATAATTTTGAAAAATTAAAGTGTCATGACTGTGACAAGAGATATCATGGCAGTAACAATCGAAAAAGATGAATAAACATGACTATTTGATGTCGGTTGCTACAGTAATTTTGCATAGTTGTGAAAGGAAACCTTCGTGACCGTGAAATGTGACTATATAAAGCTTTTTCCACGATCTTATCACAAATTTTCATTATCTTTTCTATCTTCAAATCTCAAACCCCTTTCACACACACCTAAAAACATCAAAATAGTGATTCTTTATAGTTTTTGAGTGATTTAACATAAATCAACAAAAAAAAAAAAGATTAAAGCAAGATTTGAAGAAATTATAATCTTTTGTGAGATTTTGAAGGAGAGAGAAAGTTGGCGTAAGAGAGTTCATGAGTTCTTTCCATGATCAAGATTTATTTCTACTTTCAAGAGGTAAAAAAATCCAAAAAAATCATCTTTTTGATGTGATTATGAAGTTATATGAAAATATTGTATTGGTTAATATGGAAACCTTTAGAGGTGGATGAAGAGTGGTTGGATTTTGTATGTGTTTATGATTTTTGAAATTATTGGAAGTGAGGTATCATGATATGGAGTAGAAATCATGCATTATAACCATAGTTTGGGAAGTATGAGTTAGTCTTATATTTTTGTCATACTACCATAGACTTTAGCATTTGATATGCGATATTGTTTTTGATAGAAAGACAAGAGGGAGGAGATCGACAAGGAGAGTAGATAGTTTTAGTTGAGTTTATGTCAAGCTCCTAATAGAGGTTTGTACATATACACATTGTTATTTGTCCCTTCAGTATGATAATTACATGTATAAAATGAAATATGCACTTATATATTGTTGAATATGCTTATTTTTGAAGCAATAGGATATTGTATAAAATGAAAGCATAACATGACATGATCAAATTTTAGAAAGGTTAATTAAAGTATTTGAATATGTATAAATATAGTTATAAGTATGAAAATAACAAATGTGTTATAAAGGGTACGATGCATGTATAAAATGTGTATTGTGAACTTGGTTTTGATCCATTTTGGGGGTTTATTTGAGTCGTGATAACTTATTTGTTTTGGTGTCCAATGCCATTAATGAAGTCTATGCATGTTTAGGAAGTGTTTAGAAATGAAATTTTGATAAAATTTGACCATAGATACAAGTTAAGACCTTTCACAGCTATGCTGAATTTGTCATGACCATGACGACACTGTTCATAGCTGATGGAAAATAGAAGTAGTAGCCTTCACGACTAGCCCAATTTGTCATGGCCATGATAATACTATTCACAACAATAGTGACTTATATTTTAATGATGTTATAGTGGGTTCGAAACATGCCAAATATGCACAAATATCATAATATGATGTAAGAATATATGAAAACATATTAATAAGTATAAATGTGATACATGAACATGCATGAATTATAAATAATATAATAGAAACAAGAAGAATGAGATTGAAACAAAGGGTTACTTTGTATAAATACCAATTTCTCAATTCGAGGACTAATTTAGGATAAATGATGCATCATAAAGAGAATAAATGATACGTATTGCTACGAGGTATGAGAGGGGAATATGGTTGCTAGCCTTGGACTGGGTGCTTATATTCCCGGCACTCATATCCATTATTATACTTAGTTTTTTAACTTGAAGAGCTCAAACGAGCATACAAGACATAGTGGGTATGTAGGATGTCTGACCTTGGGCTGAGAGCGCCTACTTTATTATCCTATACAGAGAATGAGTAGGATGACTAACTCTGGACTAGATGCATCTACTTCACACCCTGTATCCGACCAGTTCGGAAAATGAGGTTTGAGCTATATTTTTTAGAGGTGTTTATTGAAAAGAAAATGAACATGACATGTACGATTGGTGATAAGAGGTTAAGGGCATGAATAGTGGTAAAAAGGTTAAGGCATATAATATGAAATGAACACAAACATCGTATGCATGTGAGACAACATTTTTATGGTTTTCATAAACATGATATAATGTTCATAATGCCATGACATTATATATGTTATGCCTTGTTTATATGTTTGCATGGGAAAATTTCAATGTCTATATGTACCACTAAAATAGAGATAAAGTTGAAGGAAAAAAAAGTATGCTAGTGCCCATATCAAGAGAAGACATTTGAAACCCGGTTTGTGGGTATAGCTTATCATGTTTTGTATTTTGTATATCCATGCATATGGGAATATTGACAATGACCTGTTTTATGATACAACTATGGTATGTATTTTATCCATGTACGAGGCTTTAAGCCAAAATTAAATATTGATATAATGTGAATAAATAAATAAATAAATATATATATATATATAGTAATTAACCAGTATAATAAGCAAAGATAGTTGAACTTTATCTATATAATGGGATTGTTCCTGTTATCGAATGAAATAATAGGCATAGTCATGTTATATAGGTAGAGCGTCACACCAAGCCAATCCACTATATTTTTTAAATCATAGTTTGATTGCAAGTTGGTTCGGTTTGGACAAATTGAGAGGTTTGTGAATACTTCTAATTTCAATTTTTATTAATTTTATGGTAAATATTAGATATAACTTGAGTAAATTTTTAATAAACATTTTATAACTTTAATTTTTTTAAAATTTTATGACTTGGATAAATATTGAATAAATCTTAGTAAATTTTATGTAACTTTAATTTTTATTAATTTTATGGTAAATATTGAGTAAATCTTAATTATAACTTAAGCAAATCTTAAGTAAATTTTTATAAACCTTTTATAATTTTAATTTTTATTAATTTTATTGTAAAATTTAGATAAATCTGGAGTAAACATATAGTAAATATTGAATTTCAGTATTTTTTAATACTTTTAGTACTTTTGAAAATTTTTTAGTGTTTTTTCCATTTTTGAAAAAAAATAATAAGAGCTCATATTTTAGAAAATATGTAAACGCTTTCTTCTATTTTGGTAAAAATGCCTTCATATAATTCTAGTACATGGAGCCGCGGATAAAATCAAATCTTGTCTATATTGTAAAAGGGGAGCTATTGCCTCCTAGGGAAATTAAGGTTATTGTTCCGTTAATACTAAACATTTTTTTTAACTATAAATATTCTCATCTGTTTAACAATTTGTGACTAATCTTACTTAAAATTTAATTAATTACAGTTAAAAAACTTTTTCTTTCTCTAAAATGTATTTAGTAGGAATTGAACCTAGAGTTTCTTTCTAATAAAATTAGTATATGTTACCAAATAAGTCATAACGTAATTTCTTTGAATAAAAAAACAAACACCTTTTCTTGCCGAATGAGTTTGCTCCTGGATATGATAATCCTCCTTTAATATTTCTCACTGGTTTTTTATGATGTTGTGGGCGTTGCCTACCTATAGTAGGGGGGTTTTTTTTTTTAATTTGATTTACATATACAAAATTGGGGATCGAACTCAAGTTCCAGTTTGGATAGAGAGATTTAAAACGAGTAATTTTTAATAATTTATAAATTTATGTTAAATTTATCGGTTGACTATTTAAAAAAGTTAAAATCCATAAATTTTAGAAATTTCTTCGTCCATCAAAATCTATTAATTTTAATCAATAAGGGACTGTTGCCATTTCTTTTTAAAATTATCCCTAATAAATTAATAATATTCCAAAACTATCTTTAGTAATAAAAAATAATTTTTCTTTTAATTTCAACTAATTATTATTTTATTATTATTATTATTATAGTGTTAATATGCATTAAATTATTAATAAAAAATATTTTTTTAGCAATGTAATTAAATATTATAATATATAATAACTTCATTTTTTTTTTATTTTTCAACTCTTAAAATAACCAATTTTATTTTAAAAAATTTTAAGTATATAGTAGAATTGATTATATATGCTTAATTAATAATATTTAATAAAGAGTAAAATTGAAAATTAATTATTAAATTTATAGAAAAATCTATAAATTTTATGAAATTTATATATTTTAAAATATCTCAATCCAAATGCATATAAGAGTTTTAAATTCCAACATTTTTCATATCTTCTTTCTCACTTATATTACTCTCTAAATCCTTAAATCTAAGAGAAACAAGGAGCTACTTGGCAATATCTTATTATTTTTCCTCTCTCTTTTGTTTTTTTTTTCTTGTCATTTATTCTCTCAATTCAATTTTTTTTAGATAATTTTATTATTTAAAAATTAAAATTGAAAGTGAAATAAGAATTATTGTTAGGGTATATATAATTTTCACAATAAATTAAAATAAAAAATAAAATTTTTATAATATAATAAAATAGAAAACATCAGTTACGCTAACAAAATTTCTGACATTGCGAGTGATTAAAGGAGATATTGCCTATTGCCATTCTCGTGAACTTCGTTCCACAAGCGTGAAGCCCTCTCGCAGTCAGCAAGATATTACAACCATTATTAGCAGTTGTTTTGACCCTTTTTTTTTTTCTTGCGTTTACCTTTCTAAAAAAAAAAAAAAAAAAACTCTTTTACGTTACGTAATTGGAATCACTTAATTCAGATTATAAATATATTTGATTACCATAATCCTTTTACGCTTACCTAATTGGAATCACTTGGTGATTTTTCAAAACCTTAGATCTAAATCTTTACTCTATAAATTTTTGAAGTAATTCAGATTCAGATCCTAAGGTCTTGAAAGGGAACAAACAACACAAAAACGTTTCTGCAAATGTCCCTCTGCACAAGTGGATTGGAAAATTATTAAATACTGCAAAAATTTAATAAAAACACCAATAATTGTTTTTGTTATGTATAATAAAAACATAATATAAATATATTTTTCACGTGGTAAGGCAAGCACTTGGTTTGAGTGACTCAATAACCCATTATCTTATTAAAGCCAACCTCAACGCATCCCGCTGTAACTGAAATCGGCCGCGTTCAAGAGCAGGCCCTTCTTATTACTCCCATCGTTCCATTTAATTATTCCTTTATATGATTTTATTATGATTAAAAAGTTATTAATTAATTTAAATTTAGAAAAAAAAAAGAATAATTAAGATTAAATTATTTTTAGTTTTGAAAAGCTTAAAATTATTGGAAAATACAAAGAATAAGAAATTAAATGCATGTATGTATAATCTTTTTAATTATTAAATAATATGTACGTATGTTGTATTTATTTCAACCAATGAGAATAAAATAATTAAATATATATCAATATGCGATTAAATTAGTATATAAATAATATAGCAGACTAAATTTATCTAAAAATTTCTTAGTATATAGATATTTAGTTTAAACTTACAATAAATGACTTTAAAATTTTATATGATATTAAGGGTAAAATTGAAAAATAAAAATAAAAATTTCATTGATTATATAAAAGTGATTGATAAACATGATTTTAGATTTTTCTAAAATGATAGTTAAAATGAGACAAAGAAAGTACTTCTTCCCTTTCATATTAACTATCATTTTTTTTTATTTTGTTATAATTAAGAAATTATTAATTGGTTTTAAATTTAGAAAAAAATGAATCATAAAGACTAAGCTACTCTTGGTTTTGATTTTTGAAAAACTAAAAATTTTGAATTCTAATATAATATTTATAACTTTCAATTGATTAATATAAGGGCAAATTTGGAAAAAAAATTTAATCTTTATTGATAACATAAAAACGACAAATAAATAGAATTTAAAATTTTTCAAAAGTGATAATTATTATGGAACGAAAATGAATATTTCTTTTTACGGTAAAAAAACCTATATATGTCCCTTTTATTACTAAAAATTAGGGGTGTAATGAGTTGACATAGTGTCATTTGGGAACTTGAATTTTACTTAAACTCAATCAAATTTTAAAATATACTCGACTGATAAAATTTAAAGGATTTTCAAATTAAGTTTTGAGTAATTAAAAAAAATTCAATCGCAACTTTGAATTTTTTGATCAAGTGAAACTCAGTTATGACATTATATTGACTTTACTTGACTCAATTACACTCTAAGCACAAGTAAGGCATGATTGGATAAACATAATTATTTATTCATAAAAAGAAAAAATCATAGTGAACAAAAAATAATTGAAATTACGGGAGTTTCAATCTAATCTAGAAGTAAGTATTCGGTAATTCGGTTACCGAACCGAAAAAAGTTCGGTAACTGAATTATTCAAAAAGGCCTTATCAATTACTGAATCGAATAAAAAATTCGGTTACTGATTACCGAATTTAAAATTTTGGTAACTATCCAAATAATCAAAAATTTAATTGAATTTTTAAAATTTACTTAAATTTTTCAAAATTTTTAACTTATTTAATTATAATAAAATACTATATAAATTAAAATATCATAAATAATATATTTTTAAAATAAAATTAAAATATGTATGATAAATATTATAATAAAATTCATAACAATTTAAAGTAAATTTAAAATTAAAGATATAAAATTTAGGAATTCGGTAATTACCAAATATCAGAAATAACTCAAAATTCATTACCGTTCATCGAATCTAATTTTTTTTGTTACCGTAATCGATTACTAAATTCTAATAATTCGACCGAATCGTTATACATCTCTAATCTAACCCGCCCAACCAAATATTAGACGGGGCTAGGTGGGAGTGCAGCGAAGAATTCAAATAATTTGTACTTTGGTTCGATTATTTGATTTCCTCTCTATTTAAACCGACATTTTTTTCTTCAAACTTCATTCATCTTCAACTTCCCCCTTTTCCCTCCTCCTACTTCCTCTCACTGCCATTTTCTCCCTTCCGCCATTTCTCTGCTTCATGGCTTTCGCCTTCAGCACCGCCGCTGCTCTTCCACCATTAACTCTCTATTAGCTCGATTGCTTGCCGCCGTTTGTTTCTTCCGCTGCGGCTTTTTTTTTGTTTTTTTAATCAAAGTCTCTATTTATCGGCCTCTCCGTCCCACTCGCCTATTTATACTGCTATTCGGAGTAAAGCGTATGCGACGATTAGCTTTATTGCATGAGAAGACGAAACCAAACGTTTCTTTCCTGCATGTGCTTTTTTCCCGTTTCGTACTGGTTATTCCTCCTCTGCTGCTCTCTAATTATTTGCTTTGATAATTTTGATTTAGGGTTCTATATGCGTTTGCTTGATATGTAATGCAGATTGAATTACGATTTTTTTTTTTCTCTCTTGTTCTTGGATTTACGATCAGGTCTTCTGTTTGGAGAAAGCTTTAAACTGGGAATAAAATTTTCTTCTGAAGCTGATGCCCAGCTATTTCTTTTTGTTTGATCGGACAATTAAAAACCTTAAGCTACACTGCTTACTCTGCTATGTTTTCTGAACTTTTCATCTATGATGATGTGGATGCTTTAATTTTTCTACTAATAAAATTGATTAGCCTTCACCTCTAGTTGAAGGTGTTCATACCATATGTGATTGTGCAGTGTACATTTATAGTCTTGACATTGAACACTATGGTAATATCTCTCTTCAGCTTAGTGAGATTGAAATTTGAATTTTTTTTTCTCTCATTTTTCATGCAATTTCTATGACTATTTATTGGATGGTTAGTTTTCTCGAATCAAAGATGGACTGATGAATCCTTGTCCTTGCATTGCTTTTTTTTTTTTTTTTAATTTATTCTGTATTTCTTTAAGTTCTCGCGCAATCCAAGCATTAGTGCATCGGAGATTCTGGCTAATCTCATTGTTGCCATTGTGAAAGAGCCAAACATCAAGTTCTTTTGTTGATTGCAGGTGAGATTCTAGTAAAATGGAAGTACGAAGTGGTATTATGAGCAAGCTTTTCGGAAAATTGGCTAGTTTTTTGAGAAAATGCATATTTTGCATTCTATCCGTCGGTCCTATCCCCAGTCATCTTGCCTTCATAATGGATGGTAACAGGAGGTTTGCAAAGAGAAAGAACCTGAAAACTGGGGCTGGTCACGGAGCTGGTTTTTTAGCTCTTATGTTCTTGCTTAAGTACTGTTATGAGTTGGGGGTGAAGTATGTAACTGTTTATGCCTTTAGCATTGATAATTTTAGAAGGCGGCCTGATGAGCTTCAGATCTTAATGGACCTATTGCTGGAAAAGTGTGAGGGATTGATCAAGGAAGAAAGTGTTGTCAATGAATACGGTGTTAGAGTGTGCTTTTTAGGTAATTTGAAGCTCTTAAGTGAGCCAGTCCAGGCTGCAGTTGAAAAGGTTATAAGGGCTACAGCCAACAACTCCAAGTGTGTACTTTTGGTTTGTTTAGCCTATACATCTACTGATGAGATCAGACGTGCTGTTCAAGAATCTTGTAAAGATAAATGGAACCAAATTGAGTCATCTAACTCTGATAAAGCTTGCAATGGCGAGATTGAAGAAGTAGATGATGATAAGAAGATAGGTAGTGCCGTCATTGCTGGTGTTCATGAATCCTTCAAAGACGAAGCAGATAAACCTCATTTGATGAATGCACAGCCAGTATGCAACGGGGTGACTAAGAGAGTTGGCGGGACTGAGAACAGAAATTGTATCCAGGAGTTTTTTGGGGACAACTTTGATGAAGTTCAAGCATTGGAGGCAACTAGAAACGGCAATAGTGTGATTGCAGTTGAAAAGTTTGTTTCTAGCATAAAGCTGGTAGACATTGAGAGACACATGTACATGGGCATAGCTCCTGATCCAGATATCTTGATTCGAACATCTGGTGAGACCCGTCTGAGCAACTTCCTACTTTGGCAGACAAGTTACTGTCCATTGTATTCTCCGGGGGCATTGTGGCCAGAGATTGGTCTATGGCAGGTGATATGGGCAACATTAATCTTCCAGCGTTATCATTCTTATCTGGAAAAGAAAAAGAAACAGTTGTGAAACCTTTTTTTCCTTGGGAGAGACCTCAAATGTGGCTGGAAGTTGTCTCAAGTTGTCGGTATTAACAAATATGTGTTAGAAAATTAATGTATGAAGAATGAGGCTACAGAGAAAAATTTGTTTGATCATGTAGAACACTTTCCTTAAGAAAATATTGCCCCCACTATATTGCTACTTGGGTTTGTGACAATTTTCCTCTAAGATAATCAAACAAAACCAGAGTTTATAGATAGCAATTCTAAAAAACTCTCTCAAAAACTTGTTAGAGAAATGATTTAATATGTAAGTAATTTGAAAATCTTGATAGAATGAGTAAGAAGAATAATAATAATTTGATTTAGATGTTAAACATCCTTTTATAAATGTAAAATTAGTTATTTTGGAGGGTTATGACCATTGGGAATGAGAACACTTTCTGTTTTTTAATATTACTGGTAGTCATGGCTCTGTTGTGTTCGTAATGCCCGTCGCGCACGTGACAGAAGCTATGTTGTGTACAATAAAATTCTACAGCTTTCAACATAAGGGCTATGACGCACACGATGGCCATCGCATCCGCGACAATAGCAAAGACTTCTCTTGATGCCCAAATGCTCCAAGTGTCGAGCTTTGACATATATGTATAACAAATTAGATGTTTTCCTCCAAACTTACTACCAAATCATCAAACTCATTTGGTGTATAAATACATCTTCTCTTCCCTCACTTTCCTATGTGGGACAAGTGAATATATCACTAATTATTTCCAATAATTTCCCACTTAGGTAGTGATATATACAATCAAACTACAAAATTTATGCATTTAGAAGGTGTATTTCAACTTAAACCTTCTATTAGTATAAACTATTCAAGGCTTTGCTGAAATCAAGATTGTGATAAAATATTAAATTGTGATTCCTAAATGACACAATTGGAATAGCCATACACACAAATCTTATTGGTTTCTCTAACAAATTCACTGTTAGCTTTAGCACCATATTATGGCCTTGTGCTACATCCCTGGTTTCATGAAAACTTACAAGAATTTTACTTCCAAATTCTTGATAGAAGTGGTACCACTTCTTGTACTCACTTAGGTGAAGAATCCTTGAAGTTTCATTTGAAATTTTCTAGTTCATAACTGAACTTTTACTTTCATTAAGAATATATTGTATATTATACCTCTTTTTCATAAGTACTATATTTGAGACCTAATACTTGCTTCATGTTACTAATAACTTGTTATTACCTTTTGAACCTCTCAAATTGCTTTAGCAATGAGAAAGGTAAGGTTCCCATTATTAGTAATAAGTTTATAATGATTTTAAACCCATTACATCTATTGTATTTTCAATTACGTCTCTCGAGAGCGCTTTAGTCAATGGGTCAGCCAAGTTATTACTTGACTTTGCATAGATAATTGTTATTATCTCATCTGATATTAGTTGTCTTACATACTTATGACTTAAAGCTATATGTCTAGATTTTCCATTGTATATCTTGCTAAAAGCCTTATACATAGTCGCTTAGCTATCACAATGTAAAGAGACAGTTGGCATTGGCTGTGGCCACAACTCTATATCTAGCAATAAATTTCTCAACCTTTTCGCCTATTTTCCTGTCGCGACCTAGGCTATATACTCATATTCCATTGTTGAATGAGTTATACATGTTTGTTTCTTAGAAGCCCAAGAAATGGCTCGTCCACCCAAAGTAAATATCCAACCAGATGTTGACTTATTGTCACCAACACTAGTCATCCAACTAGCATCTGTATAACCTTCTAATATAGAAGGAAACTTGTTATACAATAATGCCAAGGACCTAGTCCTTTTAAGATAGCTAAGTACTTTAGCTATTGCTTTCTAATGCTCAATACTTGGATTATAAGCATAATTAGAGAGCTTGCATATCGCAAATGCTATATTTGGTCTTGTACAATGTATTGCATATATTAGACTACCGATTGCACTTGTATAATCTAATTGACTTATTGACCTCCTAACATTTTCTGTCAATTTCATAGAAACATCTAATGGAGTGTTAACTTCTTTAATTCCCAAATGATTAAACTTGGTGAGAACCTTATCAACATAGTGAGATTGACATAAAGTAAAACCCTCACTATGTTTCTTAACTTTTATCCCTAAGATAGTATTGACTTCTCCCAAATTTTTCATTTTGAATTGTGAAGTTAGATACTTCTTAGTATCACTAACACCTTTCATATTAGTTCCAATAATCAACATATCATCTACATATAGGCATATAATCACTCCATATTCTTTAGTAAACTTGGAATAAATACACCTATCTGCTCCATTGTGTACAAAACCGTTTGATATAATTACATTATCAAATTTTTTATGCTATTACTTAGGAGCTTGTTTTAATCCATATAGTGACTTAATTAACTTGCATACTTTCTTTTCATTTTCGGGAAGTACAAACCCTTCAGGTTGCTCCATATACACTTCCTCATCTAATTCACCATTTAAGAATGTCATCTTAACATACATTTGATGTACATATAAATTACTTATGGATGCTAAGGCAAATAAAACTCTAATTGAAGTAATTCTAGCTACATGTGCATATGTATCAAAATAATCAATACATTCATTTTGCTTAAAACCTTTAGCTATAAGCCTAGCTTTAAAGGTTTATAATGAACCATTGGTATTATATTTTCTCCTAAATACCCATTTGCACCCTATAGGTTTAGAACTTGGTGGTAGATCAACTAGTATCCAAGTACCATTTGTTAATAGTGAATATATTTCATCATTAATAACCTATTTCCAAAAACTTGGATCTCTTGAAACCATTGCTTTACTATGTCTTTGGATCTTCATCTAAATGTAATACCATGGGTATCTTGCTGATTACCTCATTTCTACTTCCTTCAACTAGAAAGAATCTCATTGATTGTGAAGAAATATATGTTGAGCCTATATTCTTCTCATTTCGAGCCCTTTGACTTTTCCTAGGTTCACTAGGAGACTCTAACGTTTTTCTTTTATTATTTGAGGAAGATTTAGGATTATCCCTAACATTTTGAGTTAAATTTCCTGCACTATCAGAATCTCTTTATAGATCATCACTTGAATCTTTTAGAAATTCACTTTCAAAGAATTCAACATCTCTAGACTCAATAATAACATTAGAGTTTATGTCCAAAATTCTATATGCCTTGGCACAAAGTCACCTTTAAGAGCTCTAGGTCCTAATTTAACTCATTTAGGATCAAGAACTCTATAGTATGCTAAACAACCCCACACTTTGAGATAATTCAAGCTTGGCTTTCTACCCTTCAATTCTACATATGAAGAAGTCTTTGTCTTTTTTGAAAGTATTCTATTATGTACATGACAAGCTGTTAATAAAGCTTTTCCCTATAGATTCATTGGTAATTTTGCATGCATAACCATAGCATTAACTATATCTACCAACATTCTATTTTTTTTTCTTTTCAGCCAAATCTTATTGTGGAGTATATAGTGCACTAGTTTGATGAACTATTCCATTTTCTTTATAAAAATTAGAAAATTCTATTGAAAAATATTCACCACCCTTATCACTTTGTAGGATTTTAATTTTTTTTCCCAATTGATTTTCAATCAACATTTTAAAGTCTTAAAACTTTTCAAATGCTTGATGCTTAGATTTCATTAAGTACATATATGTATATTTAGAATGATCATTTATAAAAGTTATGAAGTATCTATTTTCACCTCTTGTCAAATAACCATTCAATTCACAAATATCATAATGTATTAAATCAAGCAAACTATTTGTCCTTTCATTCTTTGGAAATGGTTTCTTAGTCATTTTTGCTCGTATACATATCTCACATTTTCCAAAGATTTCATTTTCACATGAAATTAAACCATGTCACTGGGACTTGTTCTTAGAATTATTTCTAGCCTTCTTGGTACTAGACTCAATATTATTCACTTTAGAACTAGATTCCAAAGAAAATCTTTTCTCGCGGTTGCGAGTATTTTCTTCAATCCGAATATGTTTGATAATCTGGTCTACAGTGAAATCTTCAGAAGTGTGCAATAATTTCTTCCTATAATCATTCCAAGTGGATGGCAATTTTGCAATGATTGCTGCTACTTGAAGATGGTCCCTTTAAATCCTTAAGTCTAGATACCAAGACAAGCAATTCATCTACTTGATCCATACAAGTAAATATATCCATACCTTGCTTTTCAGAAGTGTATTTGTTCTCCAAAGCATTCCAAATTTCTTGTAGGGACTTAATCGAATGAAAAAGATCATATAATGCATTAAGAATGTACCCTCTACAGCAGACTTCATCCTTTTCACGTTTCCTTCTTGAAGCCTTGACGTTATCATTTTCATCATCATTTGGCTCTGGGATTGCTAGAAGATTTCCATTCAATAAATATGCTACACCCAATTCCATAAGTAAGAAAAGCACTTTGTCTTTCCAGTGGTTAAAATTTGTTCTATAAAAAAGATCCAATTTAAATGCATCTAGTTGAAACATATTGTTGAATATGGATTTTGGTTGAGCAGCCTCCATTGCTTCAATATTTTCTTAAGATTGTTAGAAAATTAATGTATGAAGAATGAAGGCTATAGAAAAAATTTTGTTTGATCATGTAGAACACTTTCCTTAAGGAAATATTGTCCCCGTTATATTGCTACTTGGGTTTGTGACAATTTTCCTCCAGGATAATCAAACAAAATTAGAGTTTATATGTAGCAATCCTAGAAAACTCTCATAAGAAATTGTTAGAGAAATGATTTAATATGCAAGTAATTTGAAAATATTGATAAAATGATGAAGAAGAAGAATAATCATTTGATTCAAATGTAAAACGTCCTTTTATAAATGTAAAATTAGTTATTTTGGAGGGTTATGACCATTGTGAATGAACACTTTCTATTTTTTAACGTTACTAGTAGTTATAGCTTTGTCGTGTTCGTGATACCCGTCGCGCACATGATAGAAGCTATGCTGTGTACAACAACATCCTGCAGCTTTCAATATAAGGCCCATCACGCACGCGATGGTTATTACGTCCTCGACAATAACAAAGGCTTCTTTTGATGCCCAAATGCTCTAAGTGTCCATCTTTGACATATATGTATAACAAATTAGATGTTTTCCCCTCAAACTTACTACTAAATCATCAAACTCATTTAATATATAAATACTTATAAATTTATCTTCTCTTCCCCCACTTTTCTATGTGGGACAAGTGAATATATCATTAACTATTTCCAAAACTATGAACACTGCAAATTTGTCCTTTGTTAATGGGAAACTTAAGCATGAAATATTTTATAGCAACTTATGAAAATTGAAATTTCAATGCTTTGATCTAATAGATTCGTGTCAAGCTTTGGCGTAGCTATGAAGTTCCTATATAGTATTATGAATTCAGATAAAGAGTCTCACTACTTTATTTAGCTAGTAATGAAACTAGTAGTCATTTCCATAAAGTTGTCAAAATTTTGGAATACAAGATGAATAGTGTTGGTAAAGTAAAAGAATGAGAATTGAATTAATGGGAAATATAATCTTATTTCTAGTAATATTTCTCTTTTGTATGTTAATGTAATAAAAATTGGAATCCTATTTTTAGGTTAGGTCTAATTTTATTGACTATATTTTTAGGAATATAAAATATTTTATTTTAAAAAAATATGAAAACAATTTAAAATATTATGAATCTTTATACAAAAATTGATATTCTATTCTCAAATGTTTTCATTATTAAACTCAAATTTAGAATTTAAACTTCATTTCTATTCTAGACATACCAAATATACCTTTAATGTGGCAATCATGTTAGGATTTTATAAAAATAAGAGAAGTTATTTGACCAAAAAATAACATGGTGAATACTATTAGCCTTAAGGTTTGGTTGAAATTGAATAAACTAATTCGTTTCCTTTTTTTTTAGAAGTATATTATAAAGTCCCTCAGTTTTAGTTTAATATATTATCTAATTTTTCTATTTATTTTGGCTATTACAACAATTAAAAAATCAATTTTGCCTTTTTTTTGTCTTAAAATACAAAAAAAATTAATTTTAATATCATCAACTTGATACCAAAATGTCAAATTTGTTATTCCTTTTAAAAATATATTTTAAGTTAAGAAAATATCAAATTTCTAAAAAAAACAAAATAAGGATATTTTTAGTATTTTTTAGTTGACGAATAAAATATTATAATTGACTAATATAATGTTCTATTAAAAAGTAATAACAAAACCTGATAAATTTTATAATATATTTTAAAAATTTTTGAAAAAACTAATTAGTAAATTCAACCAAACCTCACACAAATCGTAATAATTTACCAAAATAAGATTCAAGCAATCAAGAGGCATTCCACAAGGCTGGATTACGAATATGGTTTTGCCGGTAAGTAATATATTTTGGGAGCATTTAGTTTAGCTGTTGTAGTCAAATTTGTCATTCTTTTTAAATATATATTTTAAGTTAACAAAATAACAAATTTGTAAAAAATATATATATATATATATTTTTAGTATTTTTAGTTGATTAACAAAATATTCTAGTTAACTAATATAATGTTCTATTAAAAAGTAATGAGAAATCTTTTTAATTAATGAAACTAAACTCGAAGGATTTCATAATGTATTTCAAAAAATGAAAAAATTAATTATTGTATTCAACCAAATCTCATACGAATCATAATAATTTACCAAAATAAAATTCAAGGAATCAAGAGGCATTCCACAAGGTTGGATTATGGATATGAGTTTTGCATACAAGTAATATATTCTGGGAGCATTTGGTTCAGCTGTTGTAGTCAATTAAGGAGATATTTGAGATTGTTATTGAATGATTCAAAATCAGGTTTTAAATTTTTTTATTTAATTGACTGATTTTTTTTTTAATTTTTATAAACTTCTTTTCCCAAATATATTTCTGGAAAAACATCTATTTATTTATTTTTATCCAAAAATAGTTTTCAAAACTTAAAAAAATTAAAAATACAAATTTTTTTAAAGAAGTGTTTTCTCCAAATGCAATGCCAAATGAGCTCTAATAGAGTTGTTATATCATGGATCCCAATTCTTGTAGCATTATGAACCAAGAGTCTATCAAACACACAGTGACAATAACAATTTTGTAAATAAAATAAACTTACACAGCTATCGAACACATAATGATAATTTTGTAAATATTCATAATTTGTATAGGTATGTTCATTAGTTTATTGAGAAATGTTCATTTGTTATAAAATTGAATAAAATAAATGTTCATTAATTTATTAATAAATATTTATTATTAGTAAATTATAACTTATAAACTGTAGGTTCGTTTATTATAAATTATAGGATTATTAACAATCAAGTAAAAAATTTATTAGTTTGTTGAGACAAATTCATTTGTTATAAAAGTATAAAACCATAGGTTCATTTAAAATAAAGTAAATATTCATTAGATTATTAATAAATATTTATTAGTTTATTAGTAAAAGTTCATTTCTTATATCAATAAAGATTCATTTCATTTATTTATGTATTCAATATATATATATATATATTTATTTATTTATATGTATGAATCCATTGAATTTTCTTTAAAGAAAATTCAAAACACAACAAAAAATTGAGACAAATTGTACAGAAAAATAACAAATCGAGATAAAATCACACTTGAAAAATACAAAATAAATTAATGAAAAACAACCGAAGAAGATCAAAAGAAAACAAAAGAGCAAAACAGCAAAAAACAGACCTACAAAAGACCAAAGAGAACAACAAAACCAAGGATAAAATAAAGAGTATGAAAAAGAGAGCATATAAGTTAAAAGGGAGGACCACCAAAAATTAAGGGCATTGGACTACGCTTAAATAAAATCACACATGTGAATTAACCCTGATCCATATTGTAATATGGACCGAAATTCATAATATAATTTGCAGCCCTAATAGGGGTATTATTTATTTCAAAAAATATATTCTTATAATAATAAAATATAATTTATTATAAATAAAAATATCTGCAATTTGTATCAATTGCAACATCCATTAATTAGGGGTTAGTTGTTATGTATGAATATGTGACTTAAAGTGATTATATGAGAGGTGTGTTTGATGTATATGAAGGTATATTTAGGGTATATGTAAGGTATATTGATTAATTTTGACGTTGGTTTGAAGAGAGGGATGAAAGAAATGAAGAAAATGTGAAAAATAAGACTTCATGATAGTGAAGGTTTTGGTCAAAGGATAAATATTGACTTTTTAAGACAGCTGCTACAATACTTTCATGACTAGAATGTTTTTGTTTATGGCCGTAAAGATCTAGTATATAAGCTTTTTACACGATCTTATCTTCATTTTTCATCACATTTTTAACTCACAAACCTCAAAAACAGATCATACACACCCAAGAACCCTATGAGAGTGATTCTTCATGGATTCTTGAGTGATCAAATACCAAAACTAAGAGAGAAACCAAAATGAAAGTGAGATTTAAAGGATTTATCAATAAAGAAAAAGAGTTGGTGAAGAGAGAAAGTAGGAGCAAGGGAAAGCTCGTTTTTTTTTTTTTTTTTGCATGATCAAGAGTGTTTTCTATCATCAAGAGGTAAGAAAACATGAAAACTCAATCTCTTTGCCATGATTATGAATTTATATGAAGAGATTGTGATATTTGGGTGAAGAGCCATGAAAGAGGGGTTATGGAATATGAAGGGCGTGGAGTTTTGTGTATATTTATGTTATTTGAAGTTATGAGAAGTAAGATACAATGAGATTGAGTTAGGAACATACATAATAACTATAATTTGAGAAGCATGAGTTAGTTTTGCATTTTTGTTATGTTTCCATAGGGGTAGAATTTGATATATGAGTATGTTTGTAATAGAGAAACATGGAGAAGAGAGAGGTGATCATCAAGGGAAGTAGAGTAGCTCTTTAGTTTGATTGTTGATCAAGTTTCTAATAGAGGTTTGTACATATTGTCATTGTTATTTGCTCCTTAAACGTGATGTATGCTTGCAAATGATGAATTATGTGCTTTAATGGTGATTGGACATGCTTATTGGAAAAATAATGTAATATTATAAATTATGAAAGCATGAAGTGGCATGTTCAAATGTTAGAAAAGTTAATTTAAGTGTAAAAATATGTATAAGATGTTAGATAAGCATAAAAATGGCATATGTGCTTAAAAGTGTGTATTACATGTATTGCTTGTGTTGTTGAACTTGATTGTGAACCCAAAAAGTGATGATTTTAGTTATGCAGACTTGTGTATAATTGTGTTAAATGCCTATGAATAAATTTTAAATGTGTTTAAAAAGTATTTAGAATTGGAATTTGGCAAAATTTGGCTATAGGAATAAGTTAGACCATTTCACAATTAGCATCATAACCAAATTGAAAATTGTCATGACCATGAACATAAATTCAGTAGCTTTCACAACTAGGCTTCACAATTAGCCAAAATTTTCATGGCCGTAAAAATACTATTCACAACAAATATAACCTTTGTTTAAATGATGTTTAAATGGGTCTAAAACATGCCGAATATACCTAAATGATAGCATAATGTTATAATATATGAAAACATGTTTGAAGACCTAAATATTCTATGTGATTATGATTATATGTTATAAATATTGATGAAATACATTAAGATGGGGATAAAACAGAGAAGATACGATGATATAAATGTCTATTTTTATACCTGATGACTATTTTAGGGTAGATAGAGCACCATTAAAGGGATAAACGATACGTATCAATGAGCTTATGAATGAGGACAGAGAGAATAGAGCTTGGTAAGTGTCTTTGCTCCTGGTACTCGTAGATTTATACTCAGTCAAGTTATTTCGAGCTTGGTAAGGCTTCTTGACTTGAGATTCTGGTGAGTAGGGTGACTAGCTCAAACGAGTGCTCCTACTTCACACTCCGTATCCGATAATCGAGAAATGAGATTTGAGCTATTTATTGAAAAGCGAAACGAAGTATGGTGGAGTATTTAATAAAGTTATATATTTAAGTGAGACATGAGACATGGAAATATGTAAAGAATGAGTAGTATGAGAAAGAACATGATATGTAATATGGTGTAAACATAAGTATTGCATGAGTTTGCTTTGTCATTTTTTCATAATATTTATGCAATGGGTTATGCATTTTTATGCCATGATATATTTTCATGATATGTACTTGTATGATTGGATGGAAAAATTCCAATATCTATATGTACCACTAAGCTAGAGATAACTTAATATGAATTTTTCTCACACAGGTCAGAAACTTGTAGATAATTAATAAAGTTTGAGAAGCTGTCAAAAGAAGATACTGCCCATTTCAAAGCAAAACTTTGTGGCCCGGTTTGTGGGTATATGATACTATCTTTTGTATTGTATATGAACATGCATTTGGAGTTGTAGAAATAATTTGTAAATAAGAAGTATGCAATGTATCTTTTGATAATATGATATATATATATATATATATGGATATGTATGAAGCTTGTAGCCATGAATCAAATATATTGGTAATGAAAGAGAAAAGAAAAAAAAATATATGTATGTTAATATGAAGAAAATTTTTATTTAAATTGATATAAGACAAACATACATAGTGACACTTTATCTATGTAATGGATATACTCCTATTATATAGGTGGTACGTCATATCTATAATTTATAAATTTAATAAATTAATTTAATTTATTATATTTTATTTTGAAGATATTAATTTTGAATGTGTATTTTATTAATAACATTTTTTTTGCAAAAGATAAATGTTATTTTGAATTATTAGTTTTGTTATTTTATAAGAAAAAGTTTCGGCTGTTTGAAAAAGCTCAAATTGAAGCTTTTTCAATTTGGAGCTTTTTTCAAACAGTAACTGTTTGGACTTTCTAGCAGCTACTAGCTGCAGTTATCAACACCCTTTTGCTTAGTTATTGAGGATAAAAAACTATCAACTGCATTCAATACCTGAACCAAATGATTCATCTATTTTTTTCATTTTAAACTAATTGACTTTTTTTTTCTATTGTATTTGGATTAAAAAAGTATTTAATAGAATTAACTGTAGAAAAAAAGAGTTCAATGAGATTAAACTATCTCTCTATAGATATATTCAAAATTAGAAAGAAGAATAAAATTTTGCAAAACTAATTATAGATGAAGTTAACACAAAAATAAAATAAAAAAAATTAATATTGCATTGTATACCTAAAAGCGATAGATAATTATAATTTGAAAAAATTACTATTTATCTGTTGTAATTTGATACAATACACTAGTATTTTCTGATATTTGAAAAAATATAATATTTACTCCTCTATTTTATTTCTGTTAAAATATATTGTTCTTATATTAGATTTTAAGTCATTTACTATTAATAATAAAGAATATTTTCTTTTATTCAGAGATATACTAGTAAAATATGTTAAATTTCAGAGAGTATTAGTATAATAAATCAAACTTATAATAGGATATTAGTGCAATACATATCATTTTCAAGCGGTAAATTGTGTAATTTTTAAATTTTAAATATTACCAGTGTATTATATCAAATTATAAAGAATAAATTATTTATTTTTTAAATATAAAAAATTAATGTATTATATTAAATTATATAAGATAAATAATAATTTTTTTTATAATTTTTTTTTTACGAGACTGATTTAGTAAAATAACTACTTAATTTTTTAAAGAAATAAAATATTCGAATATTTCGAGGAACGTTTGTTGTAATTGGTACCGTCTCACCGACGAGATATAAAGCTTGTCCACGGTGAGCGAATATTCTCAATATATATATGTACATATACATATATACTCGCATCCATAGACCATTCTGGAAAGTCAAGCCCTAGCTCAAGGGGCAGACAGACGGAGAGAGAAGACGCCACGAATCCCTTAATCGCCGATCCGTCTGTCCTCTTAATTATCCCTCCTTTTTTAATCTCATTCAAGGTATTTTTTTTTTTTCAATTTTCCCTGTGTTCTTTTCTTTTGTTTTTCTTCATTGATTTGATGATTTTTTTTTTTTTTGGTTATTTGTTTGATCTCTAACGCAACATAGGGATTTTGTTGTAATGAACTTGTTAATTGTTATCATTCTGCTGATTAGATGGTTTTTTTTTCTTCTGGTTCGTTTCATTCGGTTAATTGACGTGATTTAGGGTTATTTTTGTGCTTTATTCTATCCCCGAGATTTGTTTGTTGAGTTAGGTGTTAGTGTTTTTCATTTCAATGGAGAAAACGTAGGGCTTATTATCAGTTTATGATGTTTATGTTATTTGTGATTTTAGAATGAAATTGTTGTCCAGACTATTTTACTGGCAAGAATATGAGCATCTTTGATCATTAAATTATGCTGTGGGAGAAGAACAGAAAACGATAAACTGTAATAAATCATTCGTATAATCAGAAAACAGTAAACTTGGCTATTAGGAAATTTAACTATCAATAGCAGCTTCCTTTTGGGAGAGGATTTTGACAAGTAGCATCAGTGCTGGGATGTTCAGTTATTGTGTTTATACTTGTGTGTTGGTATTGACAATTTCATACGTCTTAAGTTTGTTGAGCTGTGCAACCTAAGTCGCTTGCAAGTCTGAATCAAAATTGATGCAATTCATGAGAATTGCTTTTTACCTTGAAAGACCAAAATGTAAAATTTGTTTGTTAGAATTATGCCGTTATGACCATGTATGCGTGTGTTGATTTGTGTTTTCCAGTATATCTGTTTTTAAAGAGTGACTTTACTCTCTTTTAACACACACACACATTAGATACCAACTGAACTTTCTTCTTTTGTGAATTGGAGTGGGATGTTCACAGAATTGCACGTTATTTTCAGTTGTCAAAATAATATATTAAGCAAAAGGCTTATAGGTTATTAATCATTGTTGCAGATTTGCCTTGTTTATTCTGGTCTTACGCTCTTTAGTTTGAGCTTTGAGGAAGGTGTTTCTTTGCACATAAGGTAGGAAAGTTTTAATCAAATTTATTTTTGCCTTGCACTGTCTAATTTGTATAATTATTCTTATGAGGCATCTAGTAGCTTTTTGTTATTTATGTTTGTCATGATATTCATGAGATTGCAGCACGATTCCACAGCCTCATGAAATAAGGTTTCTTTGGGTCTTACAATTTCCTCACCTCAATGCCGACGATAATGGAGTCTATCATGTGGCAATGCTTTCATTTGTCACTGAACTAGCCTTTTCTGGTTTTAAAATTGTTAGAATTCATCAATTCTCTTCTGTTGCAACTTTATAATTATATTAGTTTGGAGTTCTTTATCATGCAACAGACCCTAGTTGCTTTACTAAAACTGTCCTATTATTGACACACACCACAGTGTTTTTTACTTTTATTTTTCCATTTGGATGTTACATTTAATATGATGGAAAAGCTAACATTGATTTTTCTCTTCTGTGAGATGTACTTCTGGTCATCATCATACCAAAATGCAGGTATTGAGCTTGGTTTTATATATACATGAACTGCAAGAAATTCATCCAGCTGGTTGAGGAGAAAAAGAAGAGAGCTTTGGAGAAGAAAGAAGCCCCTTTGAAATGGGAGCAGAAGTTAGAAGCTGCTTCAAAAGCAAAGGCTGATGCTGAAACCAAAGAGAGGAAGCAGAAAGCTGCAAAACATAAAAGAAGATCTGTATCGAAATCTGACATTGAAAGTGATAGCGACAGTAATGATGATAGAAAGTCTAGGAAAAAAACCCACAAGAAGCACAGAAAGCATGCCCACTCTGATTCAGGTGACAATGAGAAGAGGAGGGACAAAAAATCCAAGCGAAAGCCAAGGAGATGGTCCTCAGGCTCTAGTGATGATAGCTCTGATGGTTTTGAGAGTGATTTTGAAGAAGAAAGGAAGAGAAAGAACAGAAATTCTAGAAGGCATGAGCATCACAATTATAGGTCAAATTCCAGTGCATCTGATTCTTCAAGTGATGACGATGATGGAATGATCAAAAGGAGAAGCCATGCAAGGCATCACAGACACCATCAACAATCACAATTCAGTACTTCAGATTCTTCTAGTGATGAGGATAATGGTGGAATCAGGAGAAGACGTTCCAAGCACCACAAGCGTCACTCGAGGTATGCATCAAGTGATTCGAATCTCTCAAGTGGTGAGAACAGAAGAAGACATGCAAAGCATCATAAACGCCATCGGCGATCCAATAGTGAGGATGCAAGGTCGTCAGATTCTGATGGAAATGGGCATGAACGAAGGAGTCGATCTCTAGAAAAGTCATCAGATGACAACAATGAAGGTGGTAAAAGATCAAGGCACGGGAAATTTGGCGGTCATCACCACAATCATCACAAACACCAGCGCCATCATTTGAATGACAGAAACCATCGACACTCAGATGAAAATAGAGATCATGAACTGCGGAGTCCCAAAGAAGGCAACGGAAACAATGTCGAGCAAACTGGCAAAATGGTAATTGAGAACAATGGCAACGAAGCTAATTATGATCGGCAGTAGAGGGTTGTAGCAATTCACTTCCATACTGGTGTTTGCGGTGGTTCTTTTCTGATTGATGGGGGTTCAAAATTGTTTGCTTGTTGGGAACTCCATGTGATTTGTCCTAAAAATTTGTGGTGGATTCAGACTTTTTATCGATTGATTTTCAATTCCATCATTGATTTTCTCCTTTCCATTAGATTTGATTGGCGAAATATTGGTTTGCTCCTTTTTAATTATTTTTTCAGTGCTTGGATGATTTTCCTTGGTACTATCCATTTAGTGGATTAAGTAAAACTCAAACATTGAGGTTGACAAGCTCGAGAAAATATTTTGTTTGATTGAAATGGATCATGATTTCAATATTATCTCCAGCATTTGCTACGAAATGTTGTGCAGTGGCTCCTCCCATCTTTTGCAATACTTGCCTGATGGTTTGGATTTTAACATATGAATCTATTTACACTGGGGTTAGCTCTTTATTTACTTAGAAGTGGTAACGGGACAGATCGAGTTGGATTTTACTCTCTCTATTTCCATCTCTGTCTATACATTTATTTACTCTTTCCCACCTCATAATTTTATGGAAAAATAATATTAATACTCATCCCTGCCTCAAATGAGATTATATATTTCCAAGTATGATCAGATATTCTTGCTATATTTTTAATTTAATTATATTTGATATATTTATTTTAATTATTAATTTAATTCACATCAAAATAAATCTAAAATAAGAACAAAAAATTATAAAAGATTCAATATTTTAATTTTAAATATTTCATAATTCATATTTGACTGATGAAAATGACAATATTAATCGATTCATAAATAACTAGAAAAGTGAATATTCACTATAAAAAAATACCAAACTATATTATAACCACTATATCTAAAAATTTAAACTAATTATCTATAAGATAAAAGGTAAACAATATTTTTATACGGTTGCAATCATATATACTACTGAAATTGTTGTCATTAGAATATTTATCATTAATTTAAGATAAAAGGTAACTAATTATCTATAAAAAAATAACTAGAAAGTGAATATTCACTATAAAAAAAATACCAAACTATATTATAACCACTATATCTAAAAATTTATACTAATTGTCTATAAGATAAAAGGTAAACAATATTTTTATACGGTTGCAATCATATATATTACTGAAATTGTGGTCATTAGGATATTTACCATTAATTTAAGATGATTCTTGCAATCATTATGTACATTAATTTAATCAATTCTATCACGTAAACACCATTTATAACATCTAACAACAATTTATATATATATATATATATATTGGGGCGGGGGTACATAAATATCGTCCCCGCTCCATTCCCACTAAATATCATTTTGGATTTTTCCATAACTCATTCTGATCCTAATAAAAAAATAAAAAAATTCATCTCATTTGAATCGGTATGGCATGGAAACCCACGGATTCGGGTTAAATTGCCATTCTTATATTTACTTACCTTATCATGTGCATTAAATTTAGAGATTTGGAGGTTTCAGAAGCTAGGAATTGATCTCTAATAAAAAAGTAATAATGAAAAAGAAGAGCAAGCTTGGATTTTAAGACGCAGCATTTTCCTCGAGATAGTATCCCTATTGCTCAAACAATAATGATACTTCTCTATATTCATTACTTTCGGAGAAAAAAAAAAAAAACAAAGGAAAGAAAGAAAAGAAAAAGCGTAAAACCATGGTGCAATAAGAAACCACATTAAAGAAGTCTGACACTGTCAAATTAAAGAAAAAAAAAAGTCCGCAATTGTGAAATAAAACTTCGGTACATTGGAAACTAATTTGCAATTTCTTGTGGAATGAGGTCTTTGTATCAGTGCCGAGGAGTCTCCAAGTCATCTGTTAAGTAAAGATCTATAAAACTAATGAAGCGCCTTCCGAGTCACGGTAACTACTGCAGTGTTTTTTCGGTTTTGCCTCCGATTCTATTTTTTTTCAACAACCAGCATCGAAACAGCAGTGTTTTGCTTATGGAACAAAACATGCTGTTTTGGCTATTTTTTTGACCGCCCACAATAAAATGATGTTCTACTCCTAAATAGAATAATATGGTTTTGCAGTGTTTATAGTGCAGGCTGGATCTCACTGTTGGACCTGAACAGTGAAAATATCTGGGGCCTATAATTTAATTATATTTCTATATTTATTTATTATTAATATGTTTTAATTAATATTATATTTTTATTTTTATTATTTAATTAATATTATACATTAATTTTTGATATATTTATTTAATATAATAATATTAATGTAATAATTAAATTCATTTTTTATTACTATTTATTTAGTTTATATTAAATTGAATTTAAAATTTGAATATTTATAGTCTTCCTACCTAATTGAAATTAGATTTTCAAATTATGAAATATGTTACAAAAATTAATTATTTTTAAAAATTAATTTTAGATAAATTAGACATGGATATCTTTTTATGTCAAAAATTAATATAAATCATGATAGTTTTTTCATAAATTTAATCTATTTTTCTTTTTGATTCTGGTCAATATATTTCTTACTTTATCTATTGTAATTAGTAGTAGTACAATTATATAAAGAGAGAGATTATAATAAAATAGGTCTAGAAAAAAGCTAAAAAATTAAAAAAAAAGTAAAAAAAATGCTTGAAAATATTTTTTTTATAAAAAATATATAATCCAATTTTATTAATAATAAATATTATAAATAAGACTATTCATATTTTTTCACGAGAAATGTTGAGCCATCGAAGATTCAGAATGAACCAATATCAACTAATTTATCTACTAATATAATATTCACTTCAAACCAATATTTAATCAATTTATCTTAAATAAATTTATTGGATTGAGTTGATTTTTAATGAATAAACTATCTGAATACTAGTTTTATTTTTATTCTGTTATCTAATGTTGAGTGAGGATTTAACTTCTTAATAATAATAATAGATTTTTGAATTATGTTAAAAAAAAATTCATATTTACAAATTAATTTTAAATAAATTAAACATAGATACTTTTTCATGTCGAGTAAATTTAAGAAATTCATTATTAACTTTAGTATGCACGTTGCTTAAGCTTATTTCTAGCTGTACACTCTTAGTGATTTTTTGTTTTTATTATCATACAATCTATACTTTTAGTGACATTTTTGCCCTTTCCATCATGTAAAAAAATTATTTATTTTTTTTAGCTTTAATTAAATTTTGTTCTTCAAATTTTTTTTCTTCATATAAAAAATATCTAAAATATAAACTAATTTTTAAGTTTAATTCGTATAATTTTTTATTAACTTTTTTTTAGCTTTGATTATTTTGTTCTTCAATTTTTTCTTCCTTATATCAATCAAATTTTATTTTTCAAATTTTTCTTTTTCATATAAAAAATATCTAAAGTTTAAAATAATTTTCATGTATAATTCATATAAATTTTTTTATTAAAGCCGTAATTATAATCTTCCTACCTAATTGAAATTAAAATTTCAAATTATGTTAAAAATATTAATCAGATTTAAATAAATTAGACATTGATACTTTTTCATGTCTAAAATTAATATAAATCATATTTATTAATTAACTTATTAAAATTTTGTCATTTTCAATCTAATGTATGAATAATTTTCTTTTCTCAATTCTAGTATCAAATTAACTAATTTTCATTCATTACATATCTATTAAGTTCTCCCATTAAATATTCTATCTATTAACTAATTTAATTACTTTAATTTTTGGTTTACATTTTATTTTCCATTCATTAAGAGATAACAAAATATGTGTCACAAAAATATCCGACGCAATGCGAGGATAACATACTAGTTTAATATACAACACAAACAAAGGCTGTTCACATTGGCACAATTTGTATCCGAGTAGCAGTGCCGAAATTCAATTTTGTAAGTAAAAATTGATTGCAGTATATCCTATTAATTTAGCTGCCAGAAGCAGTTCTAATTTGACACTTGGCTTATAAATACAATCCTCAAAAATCCAAAATGGGTTTTTATTAGCTGAGTGACACATTTTATCCTCAGCTGTGGGAACAAAAGAATCATTAGCATCTGTTGTTCTAGTGTAGAATTACAACAATATAAACCTCATTTGTAATATTTCAGAAGTTCTTCAGTATTTTCTCTCAGGACTCCATCAGCTATAAGAATCGATGTTACTTCCTGCAAAGGGCAGTCAAAAATTAGACCTATTCTTTGCATGAATTTAGCGCAGATGAAATCTACAAGTGGTGTTCGATCATTCATGGACTAGGTTAAGTAAACTACAAGCTAGAGACACGCATCTAGCCATAATTCGCAAATTGAGATCAAGGTAAAATGTATTTCACCAACCTCATAGAAAAGCTTGGTTGCATTATAATGAATCAGAAGTTAGCAAAATGAAAGTTATACTTGGGGGTATTACTCCTTGAGACTGATTTAGATACACTTAAATCTTCATGTGGGGAGGCACCACATGTGCCTCGCAGATCAGTCATATAGCAACAAAAATCTTATGGTCCAAAAAAGATAGGCTAACTTCCCTTTTACTTTGCTCAAAAAGATAGTCCACTTTCCATCATAGAATATAGTTATTTGTAAATCTCTCTAGTGTCCCTATATAATGTGTTTTCTTATCGACAAATGAGTTATTATATCTTAGTTTTCCAATAGTCTCCTTAATTAATGCAGGGGTACATAAGAGAAAATGTATAAAACATATTAACTAAATTTTCTAAATTGGTGTGAAAATAGAAGCGAGACTATCTTTTTTGGATGAAGGAAGTACTAAGGTATGTCTCACCAGGTTCCGACATACATGCATGGACTTCCGACATTCAATAATATGGCACAATTTTTATGCGACAACAATAGTCGCTTAACCATCATGTATATTCAAGACTCTTTATGTGAACTTTGCTTTTTTAAATACTCTTCATGGCTGTTAAGAAGTTTTAATTATGTGTATAATGTATCACAGCTCATCCTATTGTTGCAGGTGTATAGGCCTTGAAAGAGAAAGAGAGAAGGTGCAAAGAGACAGACAGAAAGATAGTAGATAAATGCATATAAATTTGTTTTTGTTGGTTTGTGTTTTCTTGTACTTGGGAAACAATGAACTCATTCCACTTAGGCATGGCAATTTGGTGTGCACACTTGTAATTCCAATTTTGTGGCTTTTCTTGCTAGCTAGGGGCAACAATATTTGGAAGAAATTTGTGTCACCTTTTCAGATGAAAAACTTACACTTCAAATATCATTTCGATTTTTGAGCATGGAATACCTTAGATTGGAAATTGAATACTTTATGGAGACTTGAAAAACGATACCGGGCCAAAGTGGGGGAGAATAAAAATGAAGGGGGATGTTAATGAACCCTTAACGGATAATTTAGAGAACTTGTATAGGGCAAGCTTTTTTCTCTCTCTTGCTGGGATCTTAATAAAAATAACACAGGCACCATGAAAGACTCATGGTTGATAGATGCTTGGCAAAATTAGTGCATTTTGAATGAAATAAAAATGATCCCTTAGTGCATTTTGAATGAAATAAAAAAAATGAGGAAGTCATTCTATATTTGGACATCGGCTTTTCAAAGTCATACTAGATAAGAGGAGGGTTCATGGGCATAGAGTTGCATATATTCTTATATAAGAAGAATAAATTTTATTTTCTTGATTTTATTTTATTTATTTATTTTTTTTACCAATTTAATAGTTGGTAAATCGGCTAGCTTTTGAGAGAGGGCTGTTTTTTTTTTCAATTTATTTTGTAGTTCTAATTTACTGGTCAACATACTATGGGTGTTCAGTTAGTGATCTAATTAAGATATATGTGACCTTGATATGATAAATCTTTTGGTACATCTAATGTTCATTACAACAGCCAACTTTTGTCGTTAAGTATCCTTAGTAAATGGATTATCACTTTTATGGTGCCATATTTAGTTGAGTTTAAATATAATATGTAATAAGGGCGACAACAAGATGAAGCACAGGCAGTGACAAACCTCAGCCATCTGTTTCTGCCCACAGATCACCGCACCAGTGGCCAAGGGGCTATCGATTCCCTTGGCCCTTGCAAAAGCGGCCTGGGAATGCAAATGATTTGAAGAGGTGTTAATCCGATTCTATGGCATCAGAACTTAAAAAGGGCATTTACCAAAAGTATACCTGCACATAGCCTCTTTCACCTTTACAACAACCATCTGGTTGTGACAGTACTGGTACAATCTTAACACCAGAAGATTCCCAATCTTTAAACCGATCCTATAAATATGGGAAATACAAGCACAAAAATCAATTCCTTTCAACAGAAGCAGATAAGAAGCGAAATTGTCAATTCTATGGATAATGGATAGAGTACTATAATGAATGAAAGAGCAATCAAACCTGGTAAACCATTCTCCTGAGGTTTCTTGCCTCATAATATAGCCTCACATCAGATCTTCTATCAGCACTAAACCCTGACTCAATAAGAGATCGAATTGGACTGCAAGTAGTTAAGTACAGAAAAAATAATGTTGTTGGTCAAGCCCACAGAAAATTCACTAGCTATAGATTAATTTTAAAACAAATGAAGCATAACTGTTTTTCTGAGTAATGCTTCTATTCGTTGAGAAAATAATTTTATACAACTATGATTCGTATGACTACCCAAATGAATAGGTTGAAACAACAAAACTAACATTACAGCATTCATTGCATTAATAGAAATGTGCAATCTTTTCAGCCACAATAAAGACTGTAAATAGAGTTGACTATAAGGCAAATATTAAGTTCTAAGGGAGAAAGAAATAACTGCAAACAAGATATTTTATCAACCAAAAAAAAAAACTTCCCCCATTAAGAGAAAGTGCCAAATGATATATCGATATATCTATCTATAATGCTCCAAAAAGGGGGTTACTGATAGAGAAGTGCTAAAAGTAGGAATATTCTACTTTTAGCACTTCGCTATCGGTTACACATTATTTTATTTTCTTCAAAAAAAAAATATTAGATGCTTCTGAAAGATCCCAACAATTTTCAGTCGCCGTTAAAACTTAGGAGATATCATGATACTATTATCCATCATATATAATGTAGCTACTATCTAGACAATCTAGAGTCGTAGACATATGCCGAAAGCCAACTGCAGGGGTGACCTAACATTCCCAACTCTTAGAGGGCTCAGTTCAGTTACTGATTTGAGAGCCCAAAAGAGAATCTGTATGAAATATGATTTTTTCCAGAAACAAACATATATTTCGCTGCATCTTAGGAGAGGCTTTGCACAAAGATTAGCTAGAAGGGAGTCAATTCCACTTCATTACTAATAATAATATCAACCTTATAGGCCCTCACAACATTAAAAAAAAGGAAGACTATTCAAAGAAATCAGAACTGGATATTAAAGAGTGAAGACAGCCCCAGGGAAACCCATCACCAACTATTCATTTGTGGATCAACATTATGCCACAGGTGGTGATACAGCCTCCCTTTCGGCAAAAACTGTCCTAGGTTGAAGGAACAAAAACATAATCCTAGAATTCCTTTTTCCTCTAGAATAGCATCTCACATGTTCTTAAGAGCACCCATCTGCCACCATGATTTTCATTTCAAACTAAAAGCACATGAGAGCTTCCAATCCATTATTTGTTCTAACATATCATTCCCAGTGCTTTAAACATTCATGAACCTGAATAGGACTCAACATCCTTATAAGAATTTATATGCCAATCACCAAAACCCATTAAACACGTAACAGAGGACTCCAAAGAAAGCAAGATGTAGCGCATAGAATTCAAATGAGAATCACAATCACGAATAAAATGCTAGAGCAAGAACCTCCAACATTGCCAATGTCACATGCTCATTTCCCTTGTCTAAAATATCAAAATAAACAATAAAAAATTTTTATGCAATTGAAAGGCGAAGAATACATGTTGATCACAAAAAGAAAAAGGTAGTTATATTGCCTATAAAGTCCTCTTGGATCACATTTATACTAACTGAACACCATCAGTGAGAGCCATATTTAGCACTTAGGAATAGAAAGTCCGACATCAAGGAAATACAATAATATGGAAAGACTTCCACTAGCTTTAAGACCTTGCCACCTAATTGCTTAAGCTGTTAATTTAGTTTGAACTGCTTTAAGACGCCATAATATGTATCAGTCCAACTCAAATATGGAAGTTCCATCAACTAGAAAAGTCCATAATCCAAACGTTTATCCAATTTATTCTAAATTACCAAGGCAAAATTACATCGAATTTGCTAATTGGAAGCGAAGAACGGTAATTGGTTTCAAAATTAGTTCCTCTCATTTCTTAGAGTTTCTCATCAAGAAAGCATACCTAATTCCAGATCCAGTGGCGAAAATGAGAACCGCAGAGTACTTCTGGCGGCTCGTTGCGATCTAATGGAAAACCTCACCCCATGACTTGGCTCAATTCCACCAAATCTGCTTTCTTTAGACCGCACAAAAGCTCAGCAGTGGAGCTAGGCACACTCTTGACCAAAAATTCAAAAGCACCCTTGGAGGCGGCGACGCGGTGGCGAGGAATGAAAGCTTGTCAACGTCCGGAATGCGGAGCTGGAGGTATTGGCCGGGGTGAATGTGCGAAGCGACGAGGTCTGGAGAATCAGAAACGTCAATAGTAACGTGGAAGAGGGATTCAGCGGCAGGGTCGATCTCGGAGAGAGAAGCTTGGGACCAGAGAGTGGTATCCTGACGCAGAGCGGCGGCGACGAAGGCAAAGCGCCGTCTACGATGACGGTTGAGATGAAAAGAGAGGTGGAGGGGTGTCAGGAGGCGAAGGATAGACATAGGAAGGAGGGGAGAGCTAGGGTGCGCATGGAGGAGGAGAGGTGAAAGGGAAAGAGGGGAACTGGGGAAGGAGAGAGGGAGAAGACATGGTCTGATTCTGATAGGTCTCAGAGTTAGCCGACGGTGGCGGCGCTCAAGGAGTGTTGGTTAATGGAACAGAGAAGTCCACGTGTCGCATTCATGGGACATCCTGTAATTTTGGAGGAAAATGTTGTCCGTCTGTCAACGGAAAAAAAAAACAAACAAAAAGTGTTGCGTTTGCTGTGACTATCGTAAATTAATAAATAAAGTAATTTTTAGGTATATTAAATTTATTAGATGAATTGAATTTAATAATATAATAATATATATTTAATTATTTTATTTTTATTAATTAATATAAAAATATAATAATTAAATGAATATTATTTTATAATTTGTTTGGTAGAATGATATACATATAATAAAAATCTAATTCATGAGAATTTGCCAATTAGTTTACGTGATCGAATAATAATATTTTTTTTATGTGGTTAAATTTAAGGCTTCTATTATAAACCATTTTCAAATTCAAAAAAAATTAAAAACTTTTTTTTTCAAAAAGAGTTCATTTTCAAAAAATTAAAAAAACATTTTTTTTTTTCCAAAAAGTGCAAAACCCTAATTGGTTTAATAAATGACCCAACTTAAATTCAATTGTACCCATCTCTAATTGATAAAAGACGTAGCTTACCCTGATTACAAACTTAAAATTACCTGATTGACCCTTATTTAAACAATTGCAGCAATTATTCAGACAAACCAAAGAAAATTCAGCTCAGCTGACCCGAAAACTGAATCATAAAAATTGTTACTTTTCATGTTCTGATGGTCAAAAAGGGAAAAATATACATGTCTGCCTTCCTTTTTCCCCCTTGTTAAGAAAAAAGAGGGGTTTGGCCTTGGCAGCACAGCCCCAGTTCTATTCTTCTTCCACGCTCTGCAATAACATTAAATGAAACAGAAATTCTTAATCCGGCATCAATTTCATCTCCAAAAAAAATTCAACATCCTGTTTGCTGGCATCACCAACATCACCTAAAATTATTTTTGATTTTCGCAATTATCAGGACAAGGGAACAAAATATTAGAGGAATATTGCTATTTGATCAGGATGCAGACTCCTTCGCAATCTTATCAGCCTTAGCAAGGACCTCATCAATGCCTCCAACCATGTAAAATGACTGTTCTGGAAGGTCATCATATTTTCCATCCAATACACCCTGCCAAAACCAAAATCCAACTCATTAATGAATCGAAATCATTTGCCCTTCATAACATTATTGTTTATACGTAGACACAGAACTATTCCCATCTATCATCGCCTGGAAAACTAGCATGACAATTTTTACATCGGTGAATCTCCTCAACTCGTCTATGCATGGATATGAACAAATAAAAATTGGTAGAATAACCAAAAAGTGTCTCAGAAACAAAACATCAAAGAAACCCTACTAGTTTCTCTAAGGCAGTAGGGATACATGCTTAGCATGCAATAACATCGTCTTGTTTATATTGAGAAAAATAAAATCCATCTTTATACAAATTACAGAAAATCTCATTGGCTTAAAAGCTTTAAAGTCTGACAACAAAACTTCAAGGGAAAAAAAAAGAATTTTCTAAATAAAAAGAAAACATTTCTTGTAAAGACATCCATAAACATGTTCAGCTCCAGCAATGAGTTAAATTTCTAATCTAATAGTATGCTAAAAGAAATTTTTATAATTGAAGCACACACATGAATGAATGTGAATGAGAAGGCCCTTGGGTATCAGGGGTGTCGATTATTTCGTGTGAACACAAGGGGTAGACAGAGAGGACAAGCAAGAAGGATTAAAGTACCTGGAAACTGTTTATGCTCTCTTTCAACTCAACATACTTGCCAGGGGCACCCGTGAAAACTTCTGCAACATGGAAAGGCTGACTCAAGAACCTCTGAATTTTACGAGCACGGGCAACTGTCAACTTGTCATCTTCACTAAGCTCATCCATTCCCAGAATGGCAATGATATCTTGCAGATTCTTATAGTTCTGAAGAACCTTCTGCACTCCACGAGCAGTATTGTAATGATCCTCACCCAAAATATGAGGAGAGAGCATACGAGATGTAGAATCAAGGGGATCCACAGCAGGATAGATACCCAACTCAGAGATCTGCTCCATAAAAAGACAGAATAGTAAATTAAAGATAGTAAAAGTAGAAACAATGACATGCCTACTAATCCAGAAATCAGCTCAATCAAACCTGTCGTGACAACACAGTTGTGGCATCCAAGTGAGCAAAGGTAGTAGCTGGAGCTGGATCAGTCAGGTCATCAGCTGGCACATATATAGCTTGGACAGAAGTAATTGAACCCTTTTTGGTGGTTGTAATACGCTCCTGGAGACCTCCAAGATCTGTAGCCAAAGTTGGTTGGTAACCGACAGCAGATGGAATACGACCAAGCAAAGCAGACACCTCTGAGTTAGCCTGCAAAATTAAAAAGGCAACCAAAAAGTGTGCAACATTAACAAAGTGGAATGCTATTTAAGGTTGACAAAGAATCAATTGACAATTATCAAATTACCTGAGTGAAGCGGAAAATATTGTCAATAAAGAGAAGCACATCTTGCCCTTCAGCATCACGGAAGTGTTCTGCAACAGTTAGCCCAGTTAGACCAACACGGGCACGAGCACCAGGAGGCTCATTCATTTGACCATACACAAGCGCGCACTTGCTATCAGCCTAGTAAATCATATGTGAAATGACAAAAAAAGTTAAGACAAACTGATGGGGGGATAATAACTTCAACAGAAAAAGTCAATTAAGCATTGAACCTGCTTGTCCCCTAGCTTAATGACACCACTCTCAATCATTTCCCTGTACAAGTCATTACCCTCACGAGTACGTTCTCCAACACCAGCAAACACTGAGAAACCACCTGAGCAAATAAAATAACATAAGCAAAACTAGGAACATTTGCATCTGATCCCACCCACCATCAGAATATCAGATTATGTCCAACCATGAGCTTTTGCAACGTTGTTGATAAGTTCCATAATAAGCACAGTTTTTCCTACACCGGCACCACCAAACAGCCCAATCTTTCCTCCCCTTTGGTATGGTGCAAGGAGATCAACAACCTTAAGTTGGTAACAAGGAAAGTAAACATAGTAAATTTTCTATCCAAATATCATCTATGCATGCAGATAACAAAATAAAATTTCCAGATAATTTGAAGGCAAAGTAAAAGAGATGCAAAAGAACATCATATGCAACTTCATAAAACTAAAAAAATGTCAAATACCTTGATACCAGTCACAAGAATCTGTTGCTCAGTGGCTTGCTCAACAAAAGCTGGAGCTTCTCTGTGAATGGGCAAGAAGTGTTCGGTCTCTGATGAAATATTAAAACGCAGCAATAAAAAATTTTATATCACAAGACAATCAGATAAGGTGATCAAGTGACAGAAAGTTTCTTACTGATCTCTCCCTTCTCATCAATTGGTTCTCCAATAACATTTATGATACGACCAAGGGTGGCCCTACCTACGGGCACCTATTAAGGACATTGAAACAAATAATGAATTTCTGAAGTTCATTATTCCATGCAAAATAGAAACATTTTTCGATAATCTAGGAACATCAACAAAGAAATTGAATGCAAGGAGATTCAAATTCCTAGGATACTACTCAAGTGGCAAAAGCAACATGCCCACAACACCCCAAAATAAGACAATGCCAATCACCATAGCGGAAACAACATGTTTGGCTAATCATCCAAACAAGGAGATGCAATAGCAACCAGACAAGCCCATATTGACTTCTACCAACATAAATGCCACATTCAAATGGAAGGTCCATAAAATGAAAAAATGCTGAAGTACTTCAAATTCATAAAAAATGTAGCACCCCGCTTATGATAATGTTGAAAAAAAAAATTATATATTGCAGCCTCGTGATTTTAATAGCTAAAAAAGTATCCTTTAAATGATTATTTGATTCAAAAGGTACTTATATAGCAAAACAGGAGCGCTCGATAGCATCCATGAGAACGATTTTAAATTTCTAAAAACCACACTTATTTCCAATAAGATTTGTTGTTCCCACAAATACTCCGCCACTGAATAGTCAGATCTTCAAGCAAAATATCATCCGCAGTTTCAGAAGACCAAACAAAGACCAAAGATCAGACTTTATTCGTCGAATATATCAGATCAACACAGATAAATCATTGCCAATCACAAACAAATGAAAAGAGATATTTAAAAAAAAAGGCTTACAGTGATGGGAGACCCAGTATTGAGGACGCGACGCCCTCTCACCAAACCTTCAGTACCATCCATAGCAATGGTCCTAACCATATTCCCACCCAAGTGCTGAGCCACCTCAAGCACCAAACGGATCGATTGGTCAAGCACCTCTAACGCCGTCAAAATCGGAGGCAAACCCTCGTCGAATCTTACATCAACGACGGCGCCAATGACCTGACAAACTTGACCGATCGCACCCTTTCCAGTAAACTCATCGGTGATCTTCCCACCACCCTTCTTCCCCTCGGAAACTGGAGGTGGTTGAGGAGGAGCAGCGGCAGCGGCGGAAGTCGCATACTCAGACGTGTGAGTGAGAAGGTAACCGTAAGGAAATGCGCGACAGGTGTAGGATGGAGATGGAGAAGAAAGCCTAGGATTTGAGTTGGAGAGCGGAGATTTGGATACAGATCGACGAGAGGATGATCGGAGCAGAGAAGATAACAGTCTGCGTGAAGCCATTGTTTACGGCTTCAGAGGGAGAGAGAGATATTGAATGATGGTACGATTTGATATAATTGAGCAACAGTATTAGTACGCAGCTGATTGCCGAAGTGTTTTTTTTTTTTACAACCGATTTTTACTTTTTTACATTTTTACTATTACTGTGTCTAATTTGGGAATATTCTCTTCCTATGATACGACGCCGTTCCATAATGGCTTGACAATTTCATTTGCCTCCTTGGAATAACGATTAGCTGGTTGCCACGCGTACTGCGAATGGGAATTGATGCTTCCAACCCAGATCCAGATCCAGTTACTCCGGAAAAATTGTTAGTGACATTTGAATTAGGATTAATGGTAAAGAATAAACTTAATTTTTAAAATTGTATTTTTTATTTTTTTATTTAAATATACGATAAAACTCTATTTATAATAAAATTTTTATTTTTTATTTTACTGACTAGATAACTCCTACACAAAACAGCTATATCTATTATTTTTCAAATTTAAATAGAGATTTAAGTTTTAAAATTTTAGAAAAAAAATGACAAATATTTTAAAGTTTCTAAAATAATTTAACTTTTTTAATTAGCATATACTTTTTAATCTAGCCTAAATTTTATGTTATATTAATAGAGTTTCGCTCCGAATTCACAAATTGATAAAATTTTAAAAATTTATGTATTTAAATGAAAACAATATAAAATATAATTTAATTTTAATACAACTTTAAACGTAATTTATTTTTGGCAATTATCCATCTGAACTATAGTACCGTTTTTAACATTCACTGCACAGTAATTACTCAATTCGATAATCAAATAAAATATTATTGAGATTATACGTTTATTTTATCATCTTAATATACTTAACTATGATTAAAAGAATATTGAAAATGACAAAATAACTATAATTTATATTTATTGATATTAAACACATTAAATTAAAACGTTAAAAATGTAATAAATTAATTTTACTTTTTAATAAGGAAAATGACTTATATCTTAAGTAAAATAATGAAGCAAAATAAGTTTAATTTTATAGACCGGATAGAGTATTAGTTTCTTAGTTTTTAATAAAATCAAGTTTGTTTTAATAAACAATTTTATCCATTTTTGCAATTAAATTTCCCATTTCAAGTCTTAAAAGGCCTCTTTGGTTTAGCAATTGAATCTAGTAGCTAATAACTAATAGTTGATAAATAGTTGATGACTGATGGATAGTAACAGCTTGATATTTATTGTTTAATAAAAATAATTGAACTATAATTATTAGAATATAAAATTACCAATAAGTGTATTATTTATTTAATTCAGTATATATGTTATTTTATAATATATAAATAAATAATATAAGACATTAATTGTTTCATATAATTGTCTATTTTAATAAATTAAAAATTACTATAATAAAAATAAAATTTAAAAAAAGTATATGATATAAGAGTAACTAAATAAAAAAAATGAATTCAAATTTTGATATTTTTTATATTTAAGGATAATTTGATTTTTGTATTTGAAAAAATTTTAGTTGTTCCAAAATGGAACTTTTCAATTGATAATTGTTTGAGACTTCAAACATCTATCAATACTTACCAAACATTTATTTGTCAGCTATTAGATAAAAAAAACTATCAACTATTCGAAACAGCTGAATTAAACATTCCACAAATAAACTTATGTATATGTTACCTCAAATTTTTATCCCATTATAATATCAAATATTTTGTTAAAAACAATTGATATATATTAATGAAATTTTCATATGATATTATAAGCTAATTTTTTGGAAATATGCATAAATATATAAGAGTTGGATTATTTAAAGTAATATCCAAATAAATTTGAATGCAATATTTTCAAATATTAATTGTTTAGAAATAAAATTTTTCAAATTTTCAAAACTTTGAAATATTAGTAAGTGAAAATATTTTTTGTAGATGTCTAATTTAGCTTTTCAAAACTAATAATTATTTTACAGGTGAATTATACATACAGTAGTATAATTATTTGACTTATAATAATTTAATATCTATACTATTATTTGTAAAAAAAAAAATTTCTTAAATTTTAATTTTATAATATAAAATTTTTTACCTGTCACTTTTAATTAAATTATTTGATGGAACGCTGATATGCATGTAATTTCTAGGTCCGCAAGAAAATTCCACTTCAAATTTCCACGTCAAAATGTATCTATTGAAAAATTTTCCCTTCCCATCACTTTTTTCCACCTTTTTTTATCTAACTTTCTTCAATTTCTTAGCAAGCAAACACAATCAGTACAATTTTTTAATTTTCCTTCACTTTCTCAGCAATCAAAATCAAACAATTGTAAAGAAAAAAATTTGAATCTTATACTCTCTCTGTCCACCTCGTTTGAATTCATTAGACACCATATTTGTGTATTCAATTTATCTGTTTCTCTATTTAGAAATCCTCCTCCTCTCTCTCTCTCTCTTCAGATTCAAAATCGAAACAAGATTCCACTTGGATTTTATCTTTAAAGATTAAGCAAGGATCAACTTTTGCCAACTTCATCTTTTTGGATTCTAATAGACTCTCAGGTCTCATTTTTTCCATTTCAAAAAATCTATTTTCCTCTTAAATGATAGAGCCCGTTTCATTTTCAATAGATTTGCACTTTGCTCAAACTCCATTATCATCTAATTGCTTATCTCTTTCCCTTTCTTTTTCTTTCACGCCGTTGTTAGCCCCTCCAATCTCCACTTCGTTTTGTTCACTGTTAGAGACAGAACCCATCGCAACATCCTTCGTTTCTGTACTTGCAAAAATGAAATACCCAACGCACGTATCAGAGTCCATATCCTCACCCATCAATAACTCGGATCTGATCTATGTGTTTCCATGGCTGTTGGTATTACTCCGAGGGTTCAAGATGTTGATAAAAAATCAATTAAGCAAATTAACTTGGTAATCCAATGGCATGATCTAAAATATATAATTTAAAGAAAAAAAAAAAAGTTAAATCAAGGTAGAGAACGTAAAAAAAATCTAATTTCGCTAATTTCATCGTTGTAGAAACGATTTGAAGGAGTTTGTACTAATAACTTTTTTCGTTTCCTAATTATTAACTTTATCTGTTTTCTTTGTCCCTTTCCAATTTTATATAGAAGATAAGAGTTAGTAGCAAAAGAAACAGAATCCACTTAATATAATAATCATGAACTGTCCATCACACTCATATTATTATCGAACCTATATTTATTATTCACACTAAATTAATTAATGAAGTTTTGATATTTTTATTCTAACCATAATTAGATGTAAAATATATTTAACATTCAATCACTTAGGCTAATTAATTAAAAATCTATTATAAAAGACTTCTCATTCTCGTTTGATTCAATAAAATTATTAGCAAAGAATCATGGTGGACCACATTATTTAAAAATATGACACCTTCCATAGTCACATATACCAATAATTCTATCAATCATAAATACAGTATAGTAATATGATAAGATTAGTCAACACTTACTTTTAATCAAACTTTATATGTTGATTTTCTTGTCAATTAGTGATTTTTTTATCCGGATGCAACACAAGTATGCATAACAAATTCTTTATGACTTCAAATAGAGTCTGTGTATGTCTCAAAAACTTTATATCGTACGATTCTTTATGTATTCCAAGACATACAATAAAAGTTATAAACTTTAATATCTCAAGTATTTGCTTAAGATGATATTAATCTTAAGGCATTAATTAATCAGATTTGATATTTTCCAATGAAAATATAACCTTTAATATTTTTCCATGAAAATACAACATTAAATATTTTCCAATGAAAATATACCATTAAATATTTTCTAATGAAAATATATATATATATATAATTGCATTGATAATCATCAATTTAACAAATTATATTATATTAATGTATAAAGTACAAACTAAAATATATAGAGCAACAAGAAAGTCTCTCACTAATCCAATGTATCAAAAGTCGATTTTAGATCCATACTGATGACATGTTTCTAAAAAACATTATGTCGAATACCCTTGGTAAAGAGATCAGTTATCATATCATATGTACTAATATGCTATATTTCAACATCATCCTTCTTTACTAGCTCTTTTAATGTCAAATATTTGATTTCTATATGTTTAGATCCTGTGATGTTCTTGTTGTTTTTTGTAAACAATACAACCAGCAAATTATTATAGTACAATTTTATCTGCCTGCCAATGGAATCAATAATTGACATTTCTGCAGTGAGATTTCGTAGCCAAACAGCCTATATGGTTATACCATAACACTACGAACTTAATCTACATTGTGGACGACGAACTTAATGACAATTTAACACTTTTTCAAGATACAGCTCCACCAAATAATATAAAAACATAGCATGACGTGGATTTTCTAACAACCTGCAAAATCTAAGTCGGTATAACCAATCAACTCGAAATTTTCAACCTTTCTATATGTTAAGATGTAATCATTGGTCCCTCCAAGGTATCTTAAAACTCTTTTAGTTACAATCTAATGGTCCATTCCAAGATTATATTGATATCTACCAAGACTACCAACTGCAAATGCAATGTTCGGTCTAGTGCATACTTGAACATACGTCAAGCTTCCTACTACACTAGCGTATAACACTGCTTTCATTGATTCTCTCTCAACCTCATTCTCAAGAGGTTGTGCCAAGTTTAATTTATCACCTTTAAAAATTGACACATCTCAAAACATACAATCTTGCATATTGAATCTTTTCAACATCCGCTAAATGTATGCTTTATGAGAGATACCTAAAAGGTTTTGAGATATATCCTTATGATTTTCAATTTCAAGGACATAAGATGTTTCTTCAAGATCTTTCATATCAAAATATTTAGATAACAACTATTTTACCTCATGTAGTGTTCCTAAATCATTGCCTGCAAGTAGTATATCATCAACATATAATATCAAAAAGATATAACTGCTCCTACTGATCTTGAAATATATGCATCTATCAACTTTACTCTCAACAAATCCCAAAGAGATGATCATACCATCAAATTTCAAGTACCAGTTTTAGACCATAAATAGACTTTTTAAGTCTGCATACAAGATGGTCCTTTCTATCTTCCTGAAAACCTTCATGTTATTCCATATAGACATCTTCACTCAATTCTCCATTTAGGAATGTGGTTTTAACATCCATCTGATATAGCTTTAAATCAAAATGTGCTACTAATACCATGATTACTCTGAATGTATCCTTTAAGGATACAAGAGAAAAAGTTTCATTATAATTAATTCCTCCTCTCTGAGTAAATCTATTGGTAACTAATCTGGATTTAAACCTCTCAATCTTCTCTTTGGAATCTATCTTAGTCTTATAGACCCATTTACAACCGTTAGGTCTACAACCTTTAGGTAATTCAATAGGCTCACATACCCTATTACAATCCATAGATTGCATTTCATCTCTCATTGCTTCCTACCACATATCAGATTGGGAACTAGAAACAACTTCCTCAAAAGATGCAAGATAAAAAATATGACCAATGTCATATTCACTCTCACCTATATAGACTATATAATTAGAGGCAATATCAGGTTTCCTTTCCCTAATTGACCTAAGAGGAACCTACGCAATTGCATCCTATGATGATGAAACCTCGTTTAACTGTATAGGCTCCTCTTGAATTAGATCAATCACAGGTGTAAGATCCAATATTGTAGGTTGCTTGGGAATAAGAATATGTATAACCTTAGTATGCTTTTCATGTCTTTGTGATCTCAGAGTGATCATCCTTATCAATTACATCAAAATCCTAAAAATTTAGAATTTATGACTCCACAATTCTAAAGCCCCTTTTTCTACAATAGAATTTGTAGCTTTTAGAATGAAATAGATACCCTATAAAATAGCAATTAGTAGATCTAGAATGTAATTTAGCCTCAATAGATTTGTAAAGATGTACCTCTGAAAGACAACCCCAATGTGATGTCCTACCTATATAACATGACTATGCTTATTATATTACCTATATAACATGACTATGCTTATTATATTACCCTATAATAGGAACAATCCTATTATATAAATAGAATGCCACTATTTGTGCTTCTTATATCTGGTTAATTATCATTTTCATCTTATATATTAAACTCGTACATGTTCCTGGTTCTTATCACAACGCTCATATATTTTTTTTCTTTTCACATTATATACACCATCATATAGTTTTGGGCTTTAAGCCCCATGCATGTGCAAAATACTTACGTCATATTACAAGCCATAACACTATTCTCATATGCATGGATATACAAAATACAAAATATGATATATTAGACTCACAAATCGGGTCTTAAATGTCTGCACTCGATATAGGCTCTAGCTTCTCTTCTCAAAACAACTTATACTATCTGCAAGTTCCTTAACTTGCATGAGAAAAACTCGCGCTAAGCTAAGCTATCTCTAGTTTAGTGGTAAATATAGATATTGAAATTTTCTCATGCAATAAATCAACACATGTAGCACAAAACAAATCATAGCATATGATCATATAAATCATGTTTATAAAAAATATAATAATGTCGTATCACATGCATATAATGTCATGTCCAAGTCATAATTCTTGCCTTACTTTTACATATATCACATAAAACTCATGCATTAACTATTTTCCTAATGCATGGAATACATTTCATATACGTACATCATATATTCTGGTCATTTATGACTTTTTACTTTTCAACTTAACTGTCTTGTTTGCTTTTTTTACCAATTAAAGAACTTCAACAAATAGCCCAAACCTCATTAACGGACTGGCTGGATACTGGGTGTGAAGTAGGTGCACCCAGTCCAAGGCTAGACATCCTACTCACTCTATATACAAGGTATGAAGTAGGTGCACCTAGTCTTAGGCTAGACATCCTACGCATCCACTGTAATCTGTATGCTCATTAGAGCTCCCTCAAATCAAGCGTGCTCACTCAAACCAAAACTCAGCTAACCTGATTGAGTATAATGGGTATAAGTACCAGGAACACGAGCACCTCTAGATTAGGGCTAGACAACATGATCCTCACTCATACATCTCGTCAATACATATCGTTTATCCTCTTCATGATTCAACATTTACCCTAAAGTGGTCCTCAGGTAGAGAAATGGGCATTTATACGAAAGTATCTCTTTATTTTCAATTACATTCTTTCTTGTTTCCATCATATTATATATAATTCATGTATATTCATATATCACATTTATGCTTACTAATATATTTTCATATATTTTTACATAATATTTTAATATTTATGCATGATTGGCATGCTTCAAACCTACCAAAATATCATTTAAACATAGGTCACCTTAGCTGTGAATAGTGCCTTCACGGTTATGAATATTTGTGCTAGTGGTGAAGCTTGGCCGTGAAGCATTTTGGAACTATATTCATGGTTATGATTGCTTGATTCATAGTCATGATAGTTTTTAGCATGTGGTAAAGCTAGTGGTGAAAGGACTTAACTTGTGTCTATGGTCAAATTTTGTCAAAATTCCACTTCTAAATACTTCCTAAAATACAAATCATTCATTGTCATTGGACAAAAAAAAAACAAGTTATCATAATTCAATCATCACACAAAATGGGTTCACCACCACATTCACAACTTAAGTTTACACACACCTTGCTCACTTCAACTATTTTATCATTTTCTTGCTTATTAACATATTTATACATATTCAAAGACTCTAATTAATCTTTATAACATTTGATCATGCCATTTTATGCTTTCGTATAATATAATATCACCTTACTTGATATATATACATATGTTCAACACCAAATGTGCACTTACCTCATTATTTTCATGCAATTAGCACATTTAAGGGGCAAATAACAATGCATATATGTACAAACCTCTTTTAGGAGCTTTTAAAAAATGCAACCAAAATGCTACCTACTCTTCTCCCTTTTGTACTTGTTTTCGTATTACAAATAATACTATATATCAAATACAATATCTATGGTAATATGACAAAAATGTAAAACTACCCTATGCTTCCCAAACTATGGTTATTATGCATGGTTTCTAACTCATTATCATGGTATCTCACTTCCGATAATCTCATAGAACATAAATACACACCAAATCCAAACATCCTTCTTCTCCCATATTCTCTCTTTCATGGATTTCCAACCAAACAACTTAATTACCTTATATAGCTTCATAATCATGTTAAAGAGATGGCTATCTTGGATTTTCTTACCTCTTGAGGGCAGAAAACACCCTTGTTCATGCCAAGAACTCGTGGACTCTCTTGTATTAATTTTCTCTCTCCTCTAAACTTTCACTTTGGCTTCCATTAAGGATGATTACAGTACCATAAGTTTATCCATGTGTTTATTATTGGGCAAGGTGGCTTTAGCTCCGAGAGCGCCATTGACCCAGATTGCTAGCAACTATTATTATTGATTATGAGACAAGTTGGATTCAGCTCCGAGAGCACCCCTATTCACAATCCGTATCTGGTAGTCTAGTATAGAGTAACTGGATAAATTAAATGAATGAATAGGAAAGAGGTAAATGTATTATTATTCTTATAAATACAGGAATGACTTCTGCTTACTAGGTACGCTACTGTTGATATGGCATGAAATGTTTTGGCATGATAATATGACGTGATTAATACAAATGGTAATATGGAAAGGGTATGTTATGATGTGATTATGTCATATGATTTGTATGATATGTGGCATGGTAACATGATGATGATAGATACGAATTGGTTTATGTAAGATTTATTGTAATATAGCATTATGATATATGGTAGTATGATATGTTGGAGTGATATGCATGATAGAATTTATATGATTATATGTACCACTAAACTTGGTTAGCTTAGCATGTGGGTTTCCTGCACGCAGGTCTGGTGCCATAAGAAGAGTTGACAAGGAGAGGCCGAGCCAGTTAGAACGGTCAGAATCAGAGTTAACTCATACATTATGCATTTTACTTATTCATGCATTTCAGGATATTAGACCTTTTTGTTTTAAAAAGGGATTATTGTATTAAGCTTTTCATAGATGTTTTATTTAGGCGAGTGTAGCCCTTGGTTACAAACTCTTTGGTCATGGAGTTTTATATAAGCATGGACACATATTGTTTATTTATATGTTGATCATATGAGTTTTAATGCCATACATTTAAAATCAATAGTGTATATATGCGGTAGCACTCCCTCGTGTAGCGGTTAAGTATGCTATATGGGAAGGTGTTACAAAGGGATTTAGGGTTTGAGAGCTAATAAAATGGTGAAAAATAAAGATAAGGATGTGGAAAAAACTTTATATACTCGCTTTTCATAGTCATTAACAGAGACCTTTCACGGTCATGAATAAATCCTTCACGGTCATGAATAAAGACATTTCACAGTCATGAACAAAGACCTTTCACGGTCATGAACAAATCCTTCATGGTTATGAACAGAGACCGTTTATGGTCATGAACAAAACCTTCATGGCCATGATGTTTACAATAAAAACAGGCAATGCTTATGTTTGACAACGATGTTTATAGCCACGAACACTTTGTTCATGGGCTTGAATCATGCATTTTTCCCATTTTCTTCATTTTATTTCATCTCTCTCTTCAAACCAAAGCCAAATTGACCAATATACTCTACATATACCTCATGTATACCCCCATATACCTCATGTATACCCTTATATACCTCTAATACACCTCTAATATATTTACCTTAAGTCATATATTCATGCATGACTAACCTCTAGTTAATAGGTGTTACACCCAAACTCGAATATGATTCAACCTAGGTTTTCTTCTAGTCCATAACTCAAACGACGTTTTAGCCACATACTTGCTGGGGACTCTATTGAGAATATATAATGTTGTTTTCATAGCTTCACCCCACAAAAAGTTTGGTAGATTTGACCTTGATAACACGCTCCTTGTCATTTCATTTAAGGCGTGATTCCGCCTTTTAGCCACACTATTCTATGCAGGACTACCTAGTAAACTAAACTACTATTCCACAGTTTTCTAAGTATTTGGCAAAAGGACTTTTTACTTGTCCTATTACACCACATTTACCATAATACTCTTCACTTTGATCAAATTTAACAATCTTGAAAACTTTTTCCAGCTGTTTCTCAAATTCAATTTTAAAAATCTTGAATTTATCAAGATATTCAGATTTTTCTTTAATCAAGTACAAATATCCATATCGGAAAAAATTATCAATGAATGTTATAAAATACCTATTATTACATATTATGGGTGAATAGGGTTTGCATATATCTGCATGAATTATCTCTAAAAGATCTAAACTCTAAATAGATATCTTCTTCTTAATCTTGGCTAGTTTACCCTTACAACAGTCAACACATATTTCTAGGTCATTGAAGTCAATGACAGGTAGGATATTATCCTTGATTAGTCTTTCTACCATTTCTCTAGAAATGTAGCCAAGTCTTTTATGCCACAATATGGAAAACTTATCATTTATTTGGGGTTTTTTGCCAACATGTTCAATATTATAGGATGTAGAATAAATCTTATTTGAACTCAAACACACTTGATATAGACCATACAACAAAAAACAATGACCAACTACTTTTGAATTAAAAGTTATATTTACAATTGTATCTTTAAATACTAAAGCATAACCTATTTTGTCAAACTCAGACACTAATATCAAGTTCCACCTAAATAATGGTATATATAAAAAATTTTTCAAAAAGAGTTTAAAACTAGTGTCCATATTCAAACAAACACTACTAATAAAAAGAACTTTCATTGTGTTATTGTTGCCAACTGTGAGCACTGACTCTTCGTTATTTGGTTTCCTCTTATTTATAAACTCTTGCACTGTAAAAGCAACGTGTTTAGTTGTCCCGCTATCAAGCCACCAAGAACTAGATGTGGCATTAATCAAATTGGATTTACATACAACAAGATTAAAAGAGTTACCTATAAACTCACGTTTTTCTAACCATGTTTTGTATTTCAAACAATTTGACTTCTTATGCCTTTCTTTTTTACAAAAAAAAAAAAAAAAACATTTAAATCCTTTTTTCACAAAAGCTTTATCAATACCTATAGCACCAGATCGGGCAGAGTCTTTATCAGAACTAGGAGCATTAGTTTTAGATATCTTACATTTTCTTTTGCCTTTCCACTAAGGACCTGATACAAGAAATGCAGTACTAACCTAACTCGCCTTTAGCTTTTCTTCCTCAGCTACACATATGATAATAAAAGTATTAACAGTCCAAGGATCCTTCTTGAGTTGTATACAGTATAACCATCCCAAACTCTGTGGTAGAATATTGAGAGCTTGATGCACGATACAAGCATTAGGAAGAATTATGCAAATGTTATGTAGCTTATTCTATATGTGGACCATGTCGAGAATATATTCCCTGATATCTCATGCTCTATTAGACTTCATAGAGTATAGTTGCTTAAAAAAGGTACCAATCTCAGCATTAATAGATACCTGATAATGGTGAGATATTGCAGTTACAAACTCTTTTACTATATGAGTCTCTAGTAAACTATTCAACAGGTGCTCTGGAATTGACCTCTTAACGGTCAAATAATACATGCTGTTCATTTTGAGCCATATTGAATACAACTCTTTTTTCACAGCTAAACTCTTAGTAATCAGGTCAGTTAGCTTCGGAGTTGTCACGACAATATCAGTATCTATCAACTCTATAGCCAATTCCACGTCTCTCTTCCACGTCTTATAATTAGAGCCAGTCAGTATTTTAATAGTCACTGTATTATTATTAACCGAGAAGGTGATTGAAAAAAATCAACAATGTAACACTTTAGTATGAGACAATAATAATACCATAAAAGAATATTGATCCAAGAATTTCAGTACATCATTATATATAACACATTTGGGCAGAATATATAATATGCAATAGTAAATTCTTAATATAAGGACGATCTGGAAATTTACCAAATGTTTGCAAATTTATCACTTTTTTGTGTATAAACCACTTATATCTGCTTATTCTCAATTATATGTCTTATATTTTTCATCTTCAAATTTAATTTATAATAAACACCTTTGAGTTGAAAAATTATAAATTAAATCCGAGACATCCCTAAAATATATAAAATCAAATATTTATTAAAAATTCAGCTAAAAAGACCGTTTTGAAGACAATATTTTAACTGATTTTAAAACAAATTCTTATGCTAGGATACACATTATTTCTTGTCTTGAAAATAACTTAATAACATAATTTTCATGCCTTATGGATGAAGGGCTAAATGTCCTGAAATATTTTGTTCACAATAATGTAAATTAATTATATTGTCAAATTTTAATTGAAAAAAATTAATTTCTAGATGTAATAATTTTATGTTCATGTATAAATTAAATATTATAAGATAAAAATTTATCTCTAAAATGTTACAATTTTTCTCAAATATGTCTTTTAAAAATTAATTTAGAAAATATAAATTAATTCTGGTCAAAATCAAGCGAAAAAAGATCTCAATGAGTGAAAAATAACCAAATAGAGACTTAATTGAAATATTCAAAAAGTTCAAAGGCAAATTCGTAAAAAAAAAGTAGAAATAGGGGCCGAAGGCAGGTGCGCAAGCGAGGTCCACACGCTTGAGATAGCCTATGTGCCTTCTCATACGCGACATCTAGCACGTGTATTACATGTGCCAGAGACAGTCCTCCATCGCATGGAGGGGCATGCAGTCAACCCTTTACCAAAACTCCATTTTTCTCCGTAATTTTTCATTGAAACCTCGCCAAATCTCATTTTCACTCAAAAACTCAATTAAATTCAAGTTTTACTCCTTAACTCAATGAGAAAAACACGAAAATAACTCTAAAATATGTGATTTGATTCTAATACTACTTGATAGAAAATCATAGCCAATTAACTTGATAATTCAATCCCATGATTTAAAACATGTAATTTAGAACATAAAACAAGTTTAATCGAGACAGAGAACGTAGAAAAAAACATGATTTCGTTGATTCCATTATTGTAGGAACGATCTGGAGGAGTTTTTAACAAAACATTCTCTTATTTCCTGACTCAAAATGATGAAATTCTAAACTTTATTCCTTTTCAACTTTATATAGGGGTAAGAGTTAACAACAAAAGATACGTAGCCCATTTAATGTAATAATCGTTAACCGTCCATCACACCAATATTATTATCAAATCTACATTAATTATCCACACTAAATTAATTAATAAAGTATTGTCTAAATAAAAAATTGATCAAATTCTTTAGGCCTCTTATTTTTATAATATATTTATTTCTCAATTAATAAACTCACAACCATAATTAGATGCAAAATATATCTAACAAATGTTTCTATGGCTGCTGAAATTTGAGAACAAATTAAAGACCCCTTGAGTAAGCTAAGTATTTGGAAAAGAAACTTGAAAATCCAGGTCTCCAATTTCCTTCGGATGTTGGATTGAAAGTTTGAAACTTTCCTTGTGTATCTGATAATTTGCCTCCATGCCATCTTCAAATTACAAATGAATTTTAGGAAATTGAAGAAACCCATTTGTGATATACTGGGTGTTTCATATGGGTAATCCGGTGGTTTTAATTTTTATTAAAGATTTAAAGAAAAAAATGAATTTTGTTGATGCTAAATATGAAAATTGAAAAAAATCGATACCGGGAATTCTTGAATTTTTTTCTACAATTGTTTGCTAGGAAAATTATAAAAAAAAAAAGTGTTTGTCTGCAGAGAAAGTGAGCGAAAGTAATGGAGAAGGAAATTTTTTTTTTTTTTGATGGACCCATTTGCACATGTAGAATTTAGATAAAAATTTTCTTGCTAACCTGAAAAGTTTATATTAATATTCTATTAAATGATTTAATAGAAAATAATGTAAGATATTTTGTGTTATAAAATTAAAATTTGAAGAAATTTTTTTACAAATAATAATTTATATATTAAATTGTTACAAATTAAATAATTATATTATCCTCAAATTTGTTTGGTAAATATTATCAATAAACAATAGATAACTAATTTTAGACCATCTTAGAAAAGAAAAAGGCAAAAAATAGAATTAATTGTACCATTGAACTTTTTATTAATGGTCCAAGTCACTAAACTTTTTATTAATGGTCCAAGCCACTAAACTTTTTTTCGTTGTACAAAAGCACTAGACTTTACTTTAGCTCACAAAAATCATTTCTGGTAGAATGTTAAGGTGGCGCGTGATGTGGCCATCCGATTCATCTATCATCAATTGCCATATCAGCTATAATAATCAGTCATATGCCCCACATCAATGTTATGCTGATAAAAGTAAAGTTATATCACATCAGCCACTACGTGACAAACCCAACGATAATTTCATAGTAGCTATTAAATTTTACTTTATTTGCCCTAAAATTACTAAATTATTCTTTTGCAAAAAACAAAATTTTGTTTTTATTTCTTTTAAGTAACTTCTAACTAAATTTGATTAGTTTCACTGTCACTTATAGCAAAGATAGTACAAATCAATGCTTGTAATGAAAACATTAACTATGTTTTGCAGTAATATTATGATTCCGTTTCAACTTATAGTATTACTATCAGCATTTTAGCAGGTAGACTTTTAGGAACAACTAGTTAGATTATTCTATATGATTGACTTGCTAATTTTGAGAAAGAGTTACGGTTTAAAATTTATTTATCTAATAAATTTTATATAATATTAGAATCAATAATGCTAGAACTCTTAGAGTTAAATTCCAACCAGAATAGTTTGTGGAAAAAGTTAAAAGTCTATTTATATAATGAATTTTACACAACTCAAGTAGAACAAATTATTAAAAACCCATATGAAGCTTTAATTTCAACAAAAAGAAATAAACTTTTCAAAAATTAATAGTGCATCCCATATATATATATATATATATATTGTTTGGCAAATGAAGGTTGAAGGCTTCAATGTACTAAAATGATCCTGATTTGTATCACTTGGTGGGATCCAAATTGAATATAATTTTTTTTTTCCCAAACTTGATCATCAATTTTTTCAATAATTTAAATCTCTAGCCAAGTGAAATAACAATTATGACATAAATAAAGAGTATGTAAGTACATTCAAGCTTTCAGCTTTCCTAAGGTTTATCTCAAACGGCTATTGCCAAAATAACAAAATGTACATTATCAATTTTTGAAAATTTTATTTTTTGCATGTAAAAAATAAAATCTGAATTGGAAATTTCAGTTAATTGTTGATTCAAGTATTATTGAACTAAAATTTAAGGAAATTTACAAAAATTCTAATGATTAATGTTTTTATAATAATTCTAATTTTAATATTTATTGGAGTTTGCAATTTGGACTCTATATTACACTTCTATTTTTTGGGAATTTTACAAAAAAATAAACAAAGTGGGTACATATTTACAAAAATGCTGTCCCTCAAAATTTTTTTTCAAAAATATCACTTATACAAAGTTTTTTTAAAAAAAATATTAAAAATCAAGATTTACCGCAAAATTAATGAAAATTAAATTTACAAAAGTTTTATAAAAAATTTATTTAAGTTTTATTCAAGTTATATATAGAATTTATCTAATATTTACCAGAAAATTAATGAAAATTAAAATTACACAAGATTTACTCAATATTTGCTAAAATTTACTAAAGAATTATCAAAAATTGGCCTAAAATTTATCCAAAATTTATCAAAAATTTACTACAAAATTAATGAAAATTGAATTTACAAAAAATTTATCAAAAATTTACTTAACTTATATCAAATTTTTACAAGAAAATTAATAAAAGTTGAAGTTACACAAAAATTATCAAAGATTTACTTAAGACTTATTTAAGTTATATATAATATTTACAGAAAATTAATAAAACTGAAGTTATATATTCAATATTTACTAAAATTTACTCAATATTACCAAAGTTTACCTAAGAATTACCAAAAGTTTATCCAAAAATTACCAAAAAATTAATGAAAATTAAAGTTACAAAAGATTTATCCAAAACTTATTCTAAGATTTACCCGATATTTACTTAAGATTTACCATAAAATTAATAAAAATTGGAGTTACATAAGATTTATCCAAAATTTACTCAATATTTATTCAAAATTTACCATAAAATTAATGAAAATTGAAGTAACAAAATGTTTATTGAAGATTTATTTAAAGTTTATTCACGTTATACCCCATATTTACTCAATGCTTATAAGAAAATTTATCAAAGTTGAAGTTACATAAGATTTACTTAAGATTTATATAATATTTATCCAATTTTTATCTAACATCAAGTCAATTTCTCAACTAAAAATTAATAAAGATCTAACCGATATTTACCAAAGTAAATAACCTTAATTAAGTTAATTAAATACAAGTTTACATTTTTTTTGTAATTAAGGTTTGTCCATGGTTTACTTTGGTAATTAATTTCAATTTTACATTTTTTTGCTAATTAAGTTAATTAAATAATGATTAAAAATAAATAAATGCATGCATAAAGATTAATAATAGCTATGCAAGTTAATAAAATTATTAATCCATATTTAAAATATAAAAAATAATTATTTGCTGTCTTAATTAAATGAAAAATATATTAAATACGCAGTAAAAATTAATATTCGAAAAATAAAAATAAAAAACTGGTAAAAATAAAAACATAAAAAAAGGATTGAAAACATAAAATTTTTTACTAATATAATTGAAATAAACTTTCTATTTTTTATGGAATGTGTAAATTTCTCCTATTTATTTGACGAGTGGGAGTCCAACGTAAGGCCGTAATTGATAATTCGAATTACAAATTACTATAATTAACAGTACATTAGATTCAAATGGCAGAAAACATTAAAGTTTAAATTGAAAAAAAATTCATAAGTTGATGTTTTTTGTATAATAAAATTTCATATGTTGATTTTTTTTATATAATTTTTCTTTAATTTGTGATATATTTTATTAATTTAAAGCTTAAAACATGGCATAAGGCGTAATTAAATTGCCATTTTGTTTCTTAAATTTTTTTTTTTATCTATTTTGTGGTCTTTTGTTTTTTTTAAAAAATTTTGTGTGGTCCTAATATTAACATAATAAAAAAGAATTTTGACTTAATTAATTATATCATATCAACTATCGTGATAGTATTAGTGGGCAAAAAAAGATGGAAGAAAATTACAAATTTATACAATTGCAAAAGATTGAATGCCTTATGCAGCCGCATTGATACATCAAAAAAATTAGAGCATTTCTTCTCAAATTTTAAAAGTGCTTCAGAATTCAAATTTAATAATTACGGACGGAAGTTTCATGAAATGGTCCAACTGTCCAAGATCATCTTTAGTTTCACCCATAAAGAACAAGAAAACCTTGAGGTTCATAGATTATTGCTTTTCCATTTCCGCCCCCTTTGGCAGGGCATAATCATATCTAGATGGAAACGTAACTGGATTGATCACCTTGAGCCGAGAGGGACATGCATTTGTTTTTTTTTCCAAAAAAAAAAAAGAACTTTATTGATGAAAATACTGATACAAAATACTGATACAAAATCGATCAGTAAAAAATTTAAAAAATTCAGTTTAATAGTATAATAAATCGGTATAATATCTACAAATTTGATAATAATATAGTGATTATAATATTTATAATTTCAGTTCTACAATATACTAACGACTATAATTTGATTTATTACCTTATCGGATCGAATATATTTTGTCTGTTCGAATCGTCCATATAAAAATAAAATATCTTAATAAAATGACGAAAAACAAAATATCGTAATAAGAAGATGTAAAACCAAATACTGCAGCAAGACGATGAAATTATAAAAAATAAAACAAAACAAAATATAGATATATGTAGAATAAATACTTATTTTAGAAATAAATTAATAAAAATATATATATATATATGAGTTATTTCATACCTAAAATGACAAAAAAAATATCCATTTTTATTTAACGATATAATTGATTAGAAAAAGAAAGAAAAAAACTTGACAGAAAAGGATGGTAGAATTTTCTTCTTATAAGAAAAGATGAGAAATTTTACATTTGTTTTAAAACTAAAATAACACAATAAAAAAAAATTGAGAACAAAACAAATAATCTATAATATATATTAAAGCTATTCTCATTTAAGCGGTAAAATTTAAGTTCTATCTTATGTGTCACAATATTAACAAAAGTCATTCAATGTGTCATTTTAAAAGCATTTGTTGTTTTTTTATGTTATCTACTTTTATTAGTTTTTTTTATTATTTTTAGTTTACTTATATTGATATGTATAGGAAATTGGTGCCATAAATAATTAGTTATATATATATATATATATATATATAAATTTATAATTTCAAAAAATGCAGATATTCCAAATTCTATAGGTCCAATAAAGTGATTTTAGCTCTTTTGTGAACCCAAAAAAATAATCATTATAGAAGTCATTTAAAAATTTCGAACAGCAGAATAATACTTTTAAAAGATATGAGTTATTAATTATATTTTATTGGGAATGTATTATAAAATACAAAGAGTTACTTTTATGTTGTGTTTCCAATAATACATTATGATTATACTATGAATATATATTTTATCTAATAATGCAAGTAGCCTTTTTAAAACTGAGATTAAGCATCTCTTTTGTTTTTCACTATTTTCTTTTTTTTTTTAATGAAAAATTACAATATTTTTTCCTTAAATTTTTATAATCAATTTTTTGAGCTACTTAATTAAATGTTTTTAATCATTAATTGAGAATTTGTTTAACCGGGAAAAATGGACATGTGTTGACAATTTAGTGCATAGATAATTTATATTTTATTTTTTGATTCTATCAAATAAATAACTAATAAAATTAATAATATAACAAAACTCCAA